>JAUTXW010000561.1:1547500-1685000 GCA_030620095.1 Kuschelorhynchus macadamiae | reverse complement strand
CCTTTATTCTTGTTATATTTTCTTGGAATAAATCTATAAATAAAATAAAAAATATTTTTGCAAATCTCATATTAAATTATTACAGTATGTTTTAATATTTTTATTTTGTATTCTCTAGTATAAAAGTCGTATGCTTGTTAACAAAAGCCTTATACCTACAGAGATAAAAAGAAAAAACTGTATAACATATTTGAAAAAAAAAAGCCATTTCACTTTCCTATATAGTATAATGTAATTATACCCCAGATTGAAAGATATGTGCATTATAACTAACGCTAGATATTGCCTCGGCATGTACACACAGCATTAAGTGTTAGCGTAATTTTGGTACACCATCTACTATAACTAATACCGGTAAAGGAGTCGTTTTTTTTCGGGTTGCGACCCTCTTCAACCATGCGAACTTTTTACTAAGAGGTCACTGGCCACTTTTACAGCAAATTACTCATTCTGTTCTGTAATTGCTTGGTCTCTTGAACTTTCTCGACATTTTGCACCATTTAGCAGCAGTTTTTTCCCATTTCATATATGCATCTATACATGAACATACATTTTACTAAAAAACTTCTAAACAGTATAAAATATCAAAACAAAAAGAATATTGACATTTTAACACCCTGTATCTGAAAAACCAAGCATTTTTGGACTATATGATTCTTTTATATTTTTATGAGTTAAATCACATCTCAAAGTTTTGGACATAAATTAATTTACATCCCGTATACGTTCATAACACATATTTTTTTAACAATTAACTTTCAACTCTCTTAATATAAGCCTGCCATAAGAGATTTCTGTACAATTCGGCAGTAGTGACGGGATTACTAGCCTCTGTAATACCTCGTCCTACCACAGCAATATCAGCTCCCTTTTCTATAATCACAAATTCAGGAGAATTATATTGCTGTCCCAAGTTGTCAGTTGTTTCCCCGATTTTCACGCCTGGAGTCAACTGGATTAACCCTGGATTATCTTTAAAAAGAGGATTTTGGCAAACAATGCCGACGACTAGATCTGGATATTCCAAAGCTAATTTTATTGTAGATTTGGTGTAAGCTTCTGTGATCAAGCTGCCGGATGCACTAGTTTCCGCTAGAAGGAATACTCCTTTCTCTACGTTGCCTGGAGCCCCTATAAAATTGTTTAAATATTAAATAACATGTTTTTGAAGTTTAATGGATGAAAACGCTTAAAAGTTTAATTATAAATCAGATAGCGATAGATAATTTCATAGATCAAGTTTCACCAGGGAAGTATTTAAAAAATCCCGTGATTACCACTCAAAAAAAATAGCTATTTAATTAAGTAAATAATAAATAATAAACCTAACATCTACAAATTGGTTGTATTATTTTCAGAATAGATTAAATGGGATTTGTTTATACAAATAGGTACGCATTAATGAAAATACAAAAAAATTATTCCAGATTTTATAAAAATTGTTTTAAATTATAACACACATAAAAACTTGGCTAAAGCTAGCTCAAGAAAAGGATAAAGTTAAAGACTCTTATAAGTAGAACAAAATAATACTATTAAGGGTAGCAAATTGAGGACCAATTAATATTTATTAATAGAACCCACAAAAAACTTGCTGTTATAGGGCATGTCAAAAACAAAGGGTATTTCTGGTCGAACCGAGCAAGAAACAGAAACGGAATAATTTATAAACAATGAAAAACTTTCCGAGGGTTTTACCAATTAGACGTTTGCTGGGATTATATCGTTGAATCTGACAGGGATAAAAACAAAATTTAATACTATCCTGCCAAGGCCTGAGAGGTGTTTTTCAAAATCATCAAATACTTTTTTGCTTCGTTTAAGAGACTAAACTCTTAAAAATACACACAAAATTAATAAACCATGAGGTTTTCGATCATCGATCGCGCAATTAAATGGTTTCAGTAATAACAACTCACACGTATCTGTAATGGAATCCTGACAACGAGAAAGATGGACATATTTATAAAGTTGGCAGAAAATACGATGTTGGGTTTTATTTTTTGATATTTTGGCATTTCGTTCAGGGTTAGAAAAATGTTTGTTTTTTTTTTTGTTTCATTGATTTTCCTTCTATTAAACGTCTATGGTACTTACCATTCAAGATTTATATATATATATATATATATATATATATATATATATATATATATATATATATATAGTATTAAATCCATAAAATAACAATAACATAAAAAATATAATATTTGTTAATATGATATTAAATTCTATTTTATACTTCTGGAAACAGGGATTGAAGAATGTTATTAAATATTGTGAACACTGTGTATTCCTAGAAAATCTTGAATGGTAAGTACCTTAGCATTTAACAGAAAAAAAATCAATGAAACTCAAAAAAACCAAATGTATTACAAATCTTTGCTTTTACTAGAAACATAGAGGAATGGGAGAGATACAAAACATCTAGAAATCAATAAGTCAATATTTTAAGAACTGGAAAAAGGTCATATTATCAGAAACAAATTGAAAAAATAATGCTGGGATTATATCGTTGAATCTGACAGGGATAAAAACAAAATTTAATACTATCCTGCCAAGGCCTGAAAGGTGTTTTTCAAAATCCTCAAATACTTTTTTGCTTCGTTTAAGAGACTAAACTCTTAAAAATACACACAAAATTAATAAACCATGAGGTTTTCGATCATGGATCGCGCAATTAAATGGTTTCAGTAATAACAACTCACACGTATCTGTAATGGAATCCTGACAACGAGAAAGATGGACACATTTATAAAGTTGGCAGAAAATACGATGTTGGGTTTTATTTTTTGATATTTTGGCATTTCGTTCAGGGTTAGAAAAATTTTTGTTTTTTTTTGTTTCATTGATTTTCCTTCTATTAAACGTCTAAGGTACTTACCATTCAAGATTTATATATATATATATATATATATATATATATATATATATAGTATTAAATCCATAAAATAACAATAACATAAAAAATATAATATTTGTTAATATGATATTAAATTCTATTTTATACTTCTGGAAACAGGGATTGAAGAATGTTATTAAATATTGTGAACACTGTGTATTCCTAGAAAATCTTGAATGGTAAGTACCTTAGCATTTAACAGAAAAAAAATCAATGAAACTCAAAAAAACCAAATGTATTACAAATCTTTGCTTTTACTAGAAACATAGGAGAATGGGAGAGATACAAAACATCTAGAAATCAATAAGTCAATATTTTAAGAACTGGAAAAAGGTCATATTATCAAAAATAAATTGAAAAAATAATAGTAAAAAAATGTGGAAAACATCACAAATTTTAGTAAAACCAAAACAGAAATCAGAAATAAACGAAATTATTTTAGAAAATGACCAGAAAAATGGATTCACTAGTTATAGCTGAAAAATTGAATAAATTAGATTCTGGAAGTGAAGAAATATGTCCAAAATTACCAGAAACCAAACATATTTTGCAAACTTTTCGTTATGTTTCTATAAGTAAACTGAAAAAATCTTTTTTAAGTAAAAATCTAATAATAATCATTCGGAAATTCTTTCAAAAATTATCATAAATGAGACATTGGAAGTACTTGGAAGCAAAATAGGAAATTTTATAAATTTAGTTTTAAAAAATGGGGAAATACCAGATGAACTGAAATGTTCGTTCAGTTCCAAAAATTAAAAATTTGATTGGATTGAATATCGAAAAACTTTTAGAACGGATAGTTTATGACCAGATTTAGCAATCCACTGAATAAAACAAAACCTTCAAGCTGGTTTTCGAAAAAGTCATTCAACTAAAACTGCAATACAGTATATAATTGAGTGCTGGAAAAGGAGTTTAGATAAAAATGAAACTGTTGCAGCAGTGTTCTTGGATTTCAAATGAGCATTTCAAACAAATGACAGAAAAAGATTATTATGTAAACTATACAGGTACACACATGGAAAATGAAACTTTTTCAAAAAGCAAAAAAATTGTGTACTTAATAACTCATTTTTTACTTATTCCAAAAAACAAACGAAAATTGCGTCGTTGAAATTGAAAATTCCACTTGTGATATTTTTTGGCGGCCATGAGATTTCGCGGACGAAATTCGAAAATTGCCACGATTTGTGTCAAAATGATAAGTTTCAATCAAATGTTTTCAATTCGCTTTGCAACGCTGCCAAATTTCATATTTTTCTGTGAGATTCAAATAAAGCCCCCCTGGTAAATGCTTTAGCTGAACAATGTGGACACAAAGTTTTATGTCTTCCTCCATACCACTGCATTTTTAAAAGTTTATAACTAACTTTTGTGTTCAACTTTCAACTTTACCGTTGAAAATTCACATTTTTATCCCTTTGAACTCCTGTAGCTGCTAAACAACTTAACTTGGAATAAATCAAATTTCACTTTCCCATCTTATATTTTAGTTATCTGTCTCCTAATATACATTTCTGATTTAAGAGAAAATGTCAAATTTTCTCAAACTGGAAATTAGTGTGGAAACTAGATGTGAAATCCATTATGTTCCAAGTTAAGTCTTTGGCAGTTACAGGGCTTAACTGTGTCAATAATGTCAATTTCCAAGTGTTATTTTTAGTTTTATATCCATCCGGATAACAAGACTCTACTGTACTTAAATATACTTCTATGTCTACATAAAAAATATAATAAATACATTTTTAACCTTTTAATGCATCCAAGACTCCATTTCCTGTTAACGAATGTGCAGTTACAAGGCTGGCCCAAGATGAAATTTTGTACAATCCTTTGCTATATTGCAATTCTACAGTTTTGCCAATATCAGCAAACTTTCTATCTTCAAATAGAATAAAATTATGCCTTTCAGCAATTTCTTTTAAAGGTTCTATCAGATTTGGGTGAAAATCTTCGACAATGTCAATGTGAGTTTTTAGAGCACATATATATGGTCCTACTTGTTCAGCCAGATTCAAAATTTTCGTAGCATCAGTAAGATCAGCGGCTAAACAGAGAGTTGTTTGTTTAGAAGCCATTATCTGAAACACCTTTGCTGCAATTGGGTTCTTAGCGAGTTTTGAACGGTCTAGAAATGGTAATTTCAACCTATCTGAAGCAAAAAGTTTTAATTTTATCTTTAAATCAAAATTTTAATTTCAACTATGTAAATTTAAATATCTAATAGATTAAATTTCCTTAGACTCCTATAAACAACTCACTTCCCCGAATTTCAATCAAGTTTCCTGCAATGTAAACAAAGAGGATTGTGTGAGCGGTAATTATATGAATCTACAATGTTTATCATACATGCTTGCACAGCGGCGCAATATTTAAAGATTTTTCACATTTAGTTACTAAATATATATAATATAAATATTCCCTTTTATATAGGATTTATAAGAAGAATCTGTAGACCTTTGTCGGTTCGCATTAATGAACACTTTAATACCCTAATAAGTCACATTCAGTCTAGTCAACAAATAATTTTAAGTTTTTAGTTAATGTTCATTCCAAAAACTTTATAAGGCTTGATTTTTTTGAAGATATTGAGAGATCAACAATGAACTTAAGCAAAACCTAAAATGTCTCAACATACAAGTTAATCTCAATAGAACCTTCGTACTGAATCCTAGAATATTGTTTTCTATTTAGAATTGCTTGATCTTAAAATTCTGAAATTTTTACCTCGATACTCCTGTCACCCACCTTCCCTGTTCCTTTTCTAACCAAAACTCCCTCCCTCTCTTTTTTAAAAAGTATTAATCAATGTTTCTACCTTAAACAAAAATAAATACAAAATCATACTTTGTTATATTCCTCCCTCTTTTTTAAAACTTATTCGTTACAATAATTCTATTTTTTATACTTGTTATTGACTTTCAGACTTTTTGGTTGGTTACAATTTACGGCAAACATCCTTTCAATTTATTACAAATTAAATAAAACACTTATTTTTATGGTCTACTTTTACATAAGGACTTGTTTTGGGTTTTATAATCCTAGTTTGGTTTGAATGTTATTTTAAAATTTAAATTATGGTTTATAACAACACTTTTGTATCTCACCAATAGATTGTAAATATTCAATGTATTGGTTTCTTTTTTGGGCCTCTAGATCTACCCACAATGTTCTTAGTTTTTAATTGCCTACAAATGAAATCCATGTTTACATCTTACTTTTTTAAGTCTAGGATGGCGTCGATTGAAGATGTTCGCGAAAGTGCGCCCGAAAAAAGTATTGTAAATGTTGTAAAACAAAAGAAACAAAAAATTGAGTGTGCATAGTATGTGGTGGTGTATATCATAAAGCCTGCACGTTAAGAGACTGATCCAAAAAAGTCGATCTAATTGACGATACAAGGCTAAAATGCAGTGGATGAAGGCTGTAAAGGAGATCATCATAGCCGATGAAAATAACAAAACGATTCAGAAAGATAAGAATATATATTCAGCTACTACAGAAACTAATACAGGAAATGGAGGTCAAAAATAGGCTTTTACAAGAAAATACAATACTAGAAAAAAAGCTAAAAACAGTAATGAGTGAAAATAAGTCTAAAAAAAAGTGTTACAAAAAAAAAACAAAAATGCCAATAAAAAAAAACACGTTAAACCTAAACAAAACCAAAACGATTGGGTAACAGTGATTCCAGTAGTCTCAACTGAAAATACTACTCCAAATCAAAAATATCAGAAAATGATACACATAATCGACGTATGTTCCACTGAGAAAACTCCTAACATCAGTAAAATTCGACATGAAAACATGGAAGTTGAACCTAACCTCATTTTACCATATTCGTTGGCAGCATCATCTCTTCCCATTTCGGTTTTGCTGCTTTGTTTCGGGGAAAAGCGAGAGACTCAACCGTTCAGTGTGGAAACTAACGGCCCCGCTAGAACGGGAGCAGATGCTGTGAACGTATGAAGCCTAGTTACTGAATTATATCCTGTTCATCTGCCAGTTCTGCATAGAATATTAGCGTAATGGCCGCTATGAAGCTGGAGTGGGAGGGGTGAGCGTATAGCTTGAAAGAAAGGGTCATTTCTTAATCCTAGAAGTACTTTCAAGGGGCAACTAGGTGAAGACATGATGCATTTCAAAAATTAATAAAGGGAATATATTAAGGTTATTTGAAAGAATCGGGGTGTTCCGGGAGCTTAGAGCTCGCCATCCGGACATCCTACCAATAACGCCTCCAAACTGGAATAAAGTGTAAATCATCTGGGAGGGTCGCCCCAGTTCTGACTAAGTCCCAGACGGAGAGCAATCTGGCGATTTCCTTGGAGCGAAGTTATTAAAACAAGCATTACATTACAACATCTCTTCCCGCAAACACGGGGAGAATCGCTAAAAACAATCATCTTACTTCGAAGAAAATGAAGACGAGTCCAAAAATTGGCAAATATGTGGAAAATCGACGTAGAAGACCGTATCCAAAAATCAAAAGGCCTGCACCTGTGTTGGGTTCAGGACAAAATGCAGATTCCATTCTAAAGGTTGCCTCCAAGCAATCTTGTTTTTTGTGAGTCGTTTTGATCCAAACACAACGGACGTAGAAGTAAAAACTTATATAGAAAATTCCATGAAAATTATGTGTGACAAACATAGATATTGTTTGTCTTACAGAGCATTAGTTGAACGAAGAGGAGCTGTTAACCACCTATATAGATGGATATGAGTATTTTGCACGGAAGCAGTATGAAGGAGGCGGTCAGTAATATGCTGTAAGAACTTAAAGACTAAGCCTGTCAATTATATTTTAAATTTTAATGTGGAAAAATGTTTGGAAATGTGTTGTATATATGTCAAAAATTTTAATGTGTAGATTTTAACAATTTACAGATCTCCGACTGGTCATTTTAACACCTTTATAACTATTTCAGAAGACATTTTAACTAAATGGGGATTAAATAAAGCTCTGGTTCTGGCGGGGGGTATCAATGTACACTTTGAAACAGAGGAACGGGAGGCAGTTTTGCGCTGTGAAGTTTTGGTTAGCCTAGGATTTAGAAAAACTGTTAGTGAACCAACTAAACTAAACTCATACTTGGATAATATCTTTTTAAACTTTTTTAAACCCCGCAGAAAACCTATCCACAGAAGTCTTGGAACTAAAACTTTCTGATCATAAATCTCAGGTAATTAAGTTTGCAGTATCACACAACTCAGGCTTTAAGCAGGAAACAAAGGTGACTAGAGCATTAACCCAAGTGGGCATTTATACATTTTTTTAGTAGAAAATATTTCTTTTGATTTTGTTAATGATCAAAATTTAAATCCGAATCTGTAGTTTGCAAAACTCATCGATGCATTAGAACAAGCCTATCTAAGAGCTTTCCCAGAAAAAAGACGAATTTTAAGGTCAGATCAACCTGGTAATACATGTTGGTTTAATTGACGATTTGAGAGCTATGAGGGAATACCTTCATTTTTTGGGAGAACTATCTAGGCAGTATTCTCAACCTGATATTTTAACAAGAATATAATAAATTTAAGAAACTTTATATGCAAACAATAAAAAAACACAAATAGTAACATATGACAGAATTATAAATTGTGCGGCAAACCCAACCAAGGCAATGTGGGACATAATAAATAAACATAGGAATAAATTGAGTGATAATGAAAACATAGCAAATGTAAGCTCACAGCTTATTAAGCAATTTACCTAATAACACCCTAGACCCTCTAAACAATTTAAAAAAGTGATACATTCTAATATAAATGAATTTGTGTTCTCAGAAGTAACATATAATGATGTAAGAGATAAAATTGATAATTTAAAGAACAAGACCAGTCGTGATATATTTAGGATTAGTGTAAATCTCATAAAAGTAATTTGAAAAAATATATAATCGCTGCATTGATGAAATGAATTAATATGTATTTTAAGGAAAATACTTTTCCTGACATTTTAAAAAGGGCTTTAGTTATTCTAATTTTTAAAAGGGGTAACGGAGGAATTGTTACTAATTATAGACTAATTAGCCTATTGCCAATTGTATCAGTCCTAAATCTTAGGAAAATGTGAGATTGGTTGATTTTTTTGAGGAAGATGGTTACTTTACGGGTTGTCAATTTGGCTTCTGCAAGAACAAAAGCACTGTTCCAGGTATTCTCGTTGATAGAATCCAACAGTCCTTTGAAGCCAATCTCCTTCTGAACAAGCTGCAGTACTACAATTTTTCACAAAATAGCATTTGCCTTATTCAGTCATATCAAGAGTTCAGGCTGAGAGGGCACTTACAGTAGGGGTACCCAGAGCTCTGTCCTTTTACATTTTTTTTATGATATATTTACATAATTACAGTGGTAACTTGGTTACCTGTGCTGTTATTAATGCTGCCCTATCAGATCACGAAGCTGTTGAGTTCTCCATATCAATCAGTGTTAACTGTCCTGGTCCAAAGCATAGATACGGCAGAATTTTCACTAGAAACAATTATGAAAAGTTTCGCCAATTATGCAATGATGCAAATTGGGAGAGTATGCATATCTCTTATGACCCTATTAATGCATTTCATGAAAAAATGGTTGTTATCTTCAACAATGCATTTGTTCAGTACATATGTTAATTTTTAAATTGTAACATTTAAATTTACCGCCAGTTGGTCTCTACTGTTAGGAAAAGGACAGAGTGACCGCGTGATGTCGTCCGAACGGTGTGTGTTCGAAAAACGAAGTGAGTCGAGTAAGAATTATTATAGCATAAAGATGTTGTATTTTTGCTGTTGCATTTTCTTTAAAATAAAGTAATCCATCCTGTCAGAATTAGCGTTTTAATATATACAGTCCACGGAAGTTTTGAAAGTCAAGGTTTTGACATAAGTTTTTGGTCCATACGAGCCCAGGATGGTGAAAATTTGAAGAAAATCAATACAAACCAAAAGGAATTTATTGTTTGCAAGCCAAGAAGTCTATCTCGGTGTTGCCAAATCGACCAAGCAGTGACGACGCTCACAAGAAAGAAGCGAGGACCTTCGCTACGCCAGACAGGCCAAAGAGAAGTGAGTCTGTTCCATTTTATTATCGTTCTATTTGTGACATTTACTTATACTTACCTGACACGGTTTCTTAATTTTGTTTTATAATTTAAATTTATCGAGATGGATAGTAAATCTGATGAATTAAGTAAACTTAAGGTTAAAAGAAGTCAAGTAAAAGACAGATTAACAAGGTTTTAAACGTTTCTGGAAACTCTTGATTCCCAGAACACTGACCAAACTAAAATAGCGCAGTTAAATGTTAGGTTGGACAAAGTTCAACCTCTTTACGATGAGTTTTTGCAATATCAGGCAGATATTGAATTTATTTTAGAAAAAAGTGAGGATGAATCCGTTGCTGACATGCAAAGGGAATATCCCGAAACTATTAAATTCGAGACTAATTATTTTGATGCTATTTCAAAGGCATCTGTTATAAATACGGAGTTCGAAAATAACCAACATGACAACGGGTCTGGTTCAGGAAGTAACGCGTCTTCCAGAAACAGCCACGCCCAGAGTCATGTGTCTCAGAATAATCCAGGGTTTACCTTTTCTGTCAAATTACCAGATATGAAATTACCGAAATTTTCAGGTTCATTTGATAAATGGTTAGAGATTCGCGATGCATATATGTCAATGATAGACAAAAACCCATCACTTGATACTGTACAAAAATTCTATTATTTACGTGCGCACCTGGAAGGTGAGGCTGCAAAAATGATAGAATCAATAAAGGTTACCGAACAAAATTATCCTGTAGCCTTATCATTACTTCAACAAAGATATGAAAATAATCGTATTATTATTTTTAATTACGTTAAAGGTTTATTTGAGGCACCCTCATTAACAAAAGAGTCCCACGCTGACTTGCGTAATCTTTTCGATACATTTAACAAAAATCTCCGTAGTTTAGAGGCACTAGGCCAGCCCACAGACCAGTGGGCAATACTTGTCATTTATTTGCTTGTCAGTAAGTTTGACAGTCGCACAAGACGTGACTGGGAAGCTTATAAATATCAAGGTGAACTTCCCACATTAGATCACATAAATGATTTTTTAAAAGAAAAATGCGAATTGTTGGAAAAATTAGAAGTTGTTAAGGGTGACAGTAATCAATATTCTAAGCCTCAGAATAAAAATAAATTAAAAAAAACCAACTCGTATGTATCGCTTAATGAAAAAAAATTCTTGTGTTTTTATTGCCAATCTCCCCATTCTATTTTTAAATGTAATTCTTTTGCCAAGCTAGAGGTAAGTAAAAGAAATAGCGAGGCAAAAAGATTAAAGCTGTGCTTGAATTGTCTCAATCCAAGTCATAATGTACAACAATGTCCAAAATCACCTTGTAGACAATGTTCGAAATTCATAAATTCACTTTTGCATAATGACAATTCAAGTACGGTCGGTTATCAGGCTAGTAGGCCGACCAACGAAACGCAGTCGCGCACAGCGCACCAGCTGACACGAGACCGCCAGGAAATAATTCAACGGAGAAGGGAAAAGATCAGCAAATCAGGCCAATCACGGCATCGGCAGAAAGAGATGACGGAAGAAGCGTTATAGCGACGCAAACTTCACTGGTAGGTAATGCAAATAGGTATGCTTTGTTGTCTACCGCCGTAGTTTCGATTTATGATAAATGTGGTTCAATTTATCATGCTTCTATGTTATTAGACCCAGGTTCGCAGTCTAATTTCTTATCAGAAAGCCTTTGCAATAAACTTTGTTTAGATAAAAAACGAGTAAATTTCGCGATATCAGGTGTCGGTGATAATGACTCAGCCGCAGCAAAATTTAAAACTAATGTAAAAATTAAGTCTAATTCCGGGGGATTTACAAAAGAAATTAGTTGTTTAATTTTGCCTAAAATTACGCAACCTCTGCCCGTGTGCAGTTTTGATTATAATTTGGTGAATATACCGGAACATATAAATTTAGTCGATCCGGAATTTAATGTGAGAAAAGAAATAGACATCCTATGCGGTGTAGGTTTGTTTTATGAGATTCTGCTGATGAATCAAATTAGGTTAGATAAAGCATTAATTTTACAGGCGACTAAATTAGGTTGGATATTGGGAGGTGAAATAGATTATTCAGTAATAAACAGTAAAAAACTGGTGTCTTGTTTATCGATCGATGATAAAATAAATCAAAGTCTTACGCGCTTTTGGGAAATAGAGGAATGTAACAGTGTTGCCAAGGTTGACGATTTCTGTGAGGCACACTTTAAAGAAAATTTTAGGCGTGATAACGACGGGCGTTTCGTGGTAAAAATTCCTTTTAAAGAAAACATTCGTCAGTTAGGCAACTCAAAAGAAATGGCTTTAAAGCGTTACGAATATTTAGAGCGACGACTCTTAAAAGATAATAATCTAAAACAACAATATGATGAATTTCTCGCAGAGTATGAGCGGTTAGGACACATGACAGTGTTAAATGAGAACATTGACGAGCTTTCTGATGGTAATGCGTACTATTTAAGTCATCATGCAGTTGTCAAGACCACTAGTCTCACAACTCGTTTGAGGGTCGTCTACAACGGCTCTGCTTGTACAGATAACGGTTTGTCATTAAACGACACTCAATATGCAGGTCCAACTGTGCAAAACGACCTGCTGACAATTCTTTTAAATTTTAGAAAGCATGCGTATGTGTTGAATGCTGACATATCGAAAATGTATAGGCAAATAATTATAGACAAATCTGATCGGCGGTATTAGCGAATTTTTTGGAAACCATCAGATAGTTTAAAATGTTACGAGTTGAATGTAGTCACATATGGTTTAGCGTCATCTCCGTATCTTGCCACGCGGTGTTTACTACAATTGGCGATCGACCACGAAAAAGAGTATCCAATGGCTAGTGACGTCATAAAAAATTGTTTCTACATTGACGATCTACTTTTTGGTTCGGATTCGAAAACCGAATTATTACAGACTCAAAAGGATGTTAGTAAAATTCTTGCAAATGCGGGTTTTCAACTTCGAAAATATTTATCTAACAGGAATTGTTTAAAAAATTTGATATAAATACCTCCTTAGATGTGAGTATTATAGAGTTAGGTGAAGATGACAATAATAAAACTTTAGGCATATACTGGAATTCAAATAGTGACACTATACAGTACCGTATAAAAGAATTTATAGAATTTCCAAGTATTACAAAAAGAATTATACTTTCAATTTTAAGTCAGATATTCGACATATTAGGGTTACTTGGTCCTATAATAATACGTGCGAAAATGATTATACAATTACTCTGGAAAGAAAAACTTTCTTGGGACCAAGAAGTTTCAGGGACACTTCGAAAAAAATGGATTTTATTTTGCAAAGATTTAAATTATCTTAATGAAATTCGAATACCAAGACATGTTTTTAGAAAAAACGCATTATTTATTGAGTTGCATACTTTTGCAGACTCGTCAGAGAATTGCCTAGATTAGAATTAGTTAGCGCAGTTCTAGCTAGTAGACTAGCCGAAAAAATTAAAAATTCATTAAAAATCGAGTTTGATAGGTACTTTTATTGGAGTGATTCGACCATAGCGCTGTGTTGGATTAAAACTCCAGCCGAACGATGGAAAACTTTTGTGTCAAACAGAGTTGGCGTGATTCAGGATACAACAAACATTAATGATTGGTTTCACGTGAGATCTCAAGATAATCCTGCGGATTTGATATCTCGCGGTATTTCGGCAGAATCTTAATAGGAAATAAATTTTGGTTTGAGGGACCTCATTGGTTGAAACTTGACCAATCAAATTGACCAAAGGATGACACAGGTAAAATTAAAATTGAAATTCCTGAACAGCGTATACAATCAAATTTGACAGTTGCAAAAAATAATTGGGATATATTTTATAAATTTTCGAGTTTATTTAAATTACAGCGAATAGTAGCATTTTGTAAACGATTTATTTTTAATGCTAGGCATAACAAGGCAGAACGCAAAATTGGGGAATTAGACGCTAATGAAATAAGTGACGCTCTTACAACGTTAGTAAAAATTGCTCAAATTCAAAGTTTTCGATCAGAACTGAGTGAATTAAAAACAAAGGGATCAGTTAGCAGTTCTAGTAATATTTTATCATTTCACCCGTTTCTCGACGAAGATATAATACGAGTTGGTGGTAGAATACAAAAGGCAAACATTTCTTATTGTAAAAAACACCCTATCATTTTGCATAATAAACATAAATTAACAGAATTGATTATGACTAACGAACATATCCGTTTAATGCATTGTGGCCCTCAGCAACTTCTTTATTCTGTACGAGAAAGGTTCTGGCCAATTTCAGGCAGAAACTTAGCTAGACATATAGTGTATAAATGTATAGTTTGTTTAAAGTAAAGCCAATGGCATGTAATTATCTAATGGGCAATTTACCAGCAGAAAGGCTCAACCAATGTGTTCCATTTTCGAATACTGGTTGTGACTATGCAGGATTTTTCTTAATAAAGGATAGAAATACTCGTGGCTTTAAACTAATTAAGGCATATGTTTGCATTTTTATTTGTATGGTAACAAAGGCTATACATCTTGAGTTGGTTACTAGCCTTAATATTGATGCGTTTTTGGCTACATTTAGACGCTTTGTTGCAAGAAGGGGTAAACCCTCGAATATGTATTCAGATAACGGGACAATGTTCACTGGCGCGAATTCAGAATTAAAAACTTTTCTAAAGTCAAATTCAAGTTCGATTCAGCATAGTTTGGCTAATGAAGGAGTGAAATGGCATTTCATTCCTCCGCGTGCCCCAAATTTTGGCGGACTTTGGGAGGGTGGAGTCAAGAGTTTCAAGCACCATTTGAAACGCGTTATCGGTAATAATCACTTAGACTACGAAGACTTTACGACAGTACTTAATCAAATAGAATCGATACTTAACTCCAGACCACTAAGTCCATTATCATCGAGTCCAGATGATTTTTCTCCACTAACACCCGGCCATTTTTTAATTGGAAGACCGTTAGTATCGCTGCCTGATCCTAACGTCATAGAAGTAAAATCAAATCGTCTTTCCAAGTATCGTTTACTCCAGCAGCTCATTCAACACTTCTGGAATCGTTTTTACAAAGAGTATGTGTCAGAACTTCAATGTCGTCAGAAGTGGAAGAAACTTGGTGCTAGCACTATTCAGACTGGTGATCTAGTCCTTGTCGAGGATGACCACTTGCCACCTCTTCATTGGAAGTTAGCCCGAATTAGTCAACTCTTTCCCGGAGAAGATGGTGTTACCCGAGTCATGAGTTTAGTGTTTAGTGACGGAAAAATTGTTAAACGAGCTATAAGCAAAATTTGTCCATTACCAATGGAAACGAATTTAGATTGTAAAAATTAAAATTTTCAAAATTGTACCTATGTAATATTGTATCTTTCTTTATTATTACTAGATGTTGAAATTGTATATTTCAAGGTCGGCGGAATGTTCAGTACATATGTTAATTTTTAAATTGTAACATTTAAATTTACCGCCAGTTGGTCTCTACTGTTAGGAAAAGGACAGAGTGACCGCGTGATGTCGCCCGAACGGTGTGTGTTCGAAAAACGAAGTGAGTCGAGTAAGAATTATTATAGCATAAAGATGTTGTATTTTTGCTGTTGCATTTTCTTTAAAATAAAGTAATCCATCCTGTCAGAATTAGCGTTTTAATATATACAGTCCACGGAAGTTTTGAAAGTCAAGGTTTTGACAGCATTTCCTGTTAGAAAATTGAAGAACAAAAAACCTAAAAAGCTATGGTTTACTGCTGGATTAAAAACATCTTCCAAGAATCTCAGATCTCTACATCTAATCAGGAAGTTTACTAATTGTCCATTATTTCACCAATATTTTACTAGATATCGAGCACTCTATCGTAAATTGGTTGCTGTGGCTAAGACAAGTTTTTATTCAGATCGCTTGAACATGTCAGCAAACAGGCAACGAGAAAGCTGGTCTATTGTCAATGAAATTCGGCATAGTAATGGACATCACATTATGGTCGAACCTGACCTGCCTCCTGATGACATTAATAATTACTTTTGTTCTATAGCAGATACCCTCACTAGGAATCTTAATCCAGTGGTCGAGCCAATTCCTTACTTGTCAGGTGTAACTGTATAGAATTCTTTTCACTTTTTTCCAGCCAATTTATATGAACTAAAAAAAATAATAACCTCTATAAAGAATAAAAGGTCTTCTGGGGATGATGAGCTGTCTGTTATTCATGAACCTTTCTGATGCAGTTCTGGAGGGCCTGGTTTGTGCTATTAATATGTCGTGGGAGAGGGGGTTTTTCTCTTCATGTCTGACCTCTGCTAAAGTGATTCCTCTTCACAAGGGTGGTGATTTAAATGATCCATCCAATTTCCGTCCAATCTCGCTCTTGTCTACCCTTTCTAAAATCATCGAAAAGCTGGTTAAAAGTCGAATGATTTCATACTTGGAGCACAACGCCATACTTTCCAAGGTACAGTTTGGACTTCAAAAGAATAGTGGTACAAATGATGCCATGTTTAGCCTACTTAAAGAATTGTATTCTCACATCAATGAGGGCAAGTATTCTGTAGCTGTCTTCTGTGACTTATCTAAAGCCTTTGAATGTGTGAGTCACAGAATTCTGCTGCAGAAACTCCATCACTATGGTTTCCGTGGTGTGGCCCATTCTTGGTTCGAGTCGTATCTGACAGGGCGTCGGCAGCGTGTGGTTTTAAGTGGCAATTGTTCTTCGTCAGGATCCTTGAACTGGGGAGTTCCGCAGGGGTCAGTTCTGAGCCCTCTTCTCTTTCTATTGTACATAAATGACCTTGCCAGATTGCATGTCCGGGGTAAATTCACAATGTTTGCGGATGACACTACCATTCTCTGGCACGATGCAGACATTAACTCCCTGTCTGCCTCAGTCTCATCGAACTTGAGAAGGGTGAAGGAGTGGTGTGACTCTAACCTGTTGTCACTGAATGTTAACGAAACTAGCATGATCTGCTTTAAATGTGATCTAGAGTATTTAACAATTGGTAGTGCATCTCTTGTCAGGCAGCAGAACTCCAAATTCTTGGGCCTCATCATTGATAGCGGTCTAAAGTTTGATAGCCACATAGTCACACTTGGCGGAAAATTGTCGTGCGGCTGCTTTGCAATAAAACTCGTAGTCCAGGAGTTGGGTTCTGATTTGGCTAAAACTGTTTATTTTGCACTGATTGAATTGCGGCTTCGATATGGCATTGCTTTTTAGGGCTCGGCAACTGAACATCTGCTTGACATGTTGTTTCAAAAGAGAGCAATTCGATATCTATGTCATGCTCGGCCACGCGACACATGTAGGCCTCTGTTTGTTCATCTGCGGATTCTTACTCTTCTATGTTTGTATATTCTGGAAACTGTATGTCTTATATATATTAATAGAGATCAGTACATTGTTGCGGACCAGAGGTCTATGTCTACCTATCCCATCATCCAACTTTTCCAAATTCAACCAAAAAATCGGTAATCGGCTTTATAATCACCTGCCAGATGTTGTAAAAGGTTCGCCTACACTTAAAGTGTTTAAAAAACGTGTTCGTCTATTGCTAATTGACAAAGCTCTGTCACCAATTGGATGAATATTATGGAGATGAGTTATAGTTTGCTGATGGTTTATGTTACATTCTTGGTTGACTTAATACTGTTTATTTCATTTTTGTGTTTTTTTTTACTATTCAACAAAATGATACTTTTTTAGGTCATTTCATGTATATATGTGTATGTGCATGTGTATGTTCATATGTATATGTATGTATGTATGTGTATATGTATTTATATATATATATATATATATATATATATATATATATATATATATATATATATATATATATATATATATATATATATACTAAAAATCGTGCTCTCACACATGCTGACATAATCGAAAGCAATTCTTCTTTTAGGCCGTTTTTGCACCTGCAGAAATTAAATATTTCTGCTATTATACATTTTCGTTGTGCCATGAGCCACTGCAGTCCAAAGTAGGCACTATTTCTGCTGGATATACAAATGAAAATCTATCAATTTTTTTATTGAACATTCAATCCATTAGAAATAAGGTTGATGAATTGTTTGTCTTATTAAGTGAACAGAATTTTCCCGATATAATTTTAGTAACTTAACATTGGCTGAAACCCGGGGAAACTGTTCACATGCATCATTATAGTTTTCTGTTGGTTTACTGTAGACCTAATTTTACCCATGGAGGCACATTTAGTACAATGCACAATAATAAAAAATATTTATTTGAATGCAGCAATAAGTTTGATGATCTAATTGTTGAAAAGTAATTTGAGTTTTCAATTATTACATTAAAATCTAAAAAGCTGTATATAGTATGCCTTTACCGACCTCTATCGGCAAGTTCCCTTAATTTTTTGACAAATCTTGAATCTCTGTTAAATCGTTTTCCAACTAGTGCAGAAATTCTGCTGATGGGAGATTTTAACATAAATTATGATGATGCCGCTTTAAGACTTAAGAAACTTGTTACAATCATACGACCTAAATATGCATGTGTACAGCCCAAACCGTATATCTGGGCAATCTATGACTTGTATTGATTATGTTTGTTGAAATTTTAAATATATTAATTCTGGCCTCTCTGATCATTAGGGTGTTGTTGGTTCATTTAATGTTCTCACTGAATTCAAAAAGGCGTAACGCATTTATGGCAGAATTTTTAGTACTAGTAACTATAATAATTTTCGTCCAGAATGTAGCAATTTTGACTGGATCAAAGCCACAAATCCACTCAATGAATTTTATGTAAATTTGCTAGATATTTTTAACCTATCTTTCCCTCTAAAGCTTATAAAAAGAAAACAAAAAATCTTGGGTTACTAAAGGATTAAAAATTGAAAAACTTAAGATCCTTACACTACATTCGTAAATTTACAAGCAGTGAATTCTTTTGGAACCATTTTTATTGTTACAGAAAAATTTATAGAAGTGTGGTTCTTGTGGCAAAACAGTCTTATTTAGTGACATAATATACAAAAAGAAAGCTGGGCTCTTGTCAAAAAACTTAGGCAGAACACCAAACATGGACGCCCTTGAGAATTGGACCCTGATTTGGTAAATGCTTTCTATTGCAGTGTTGCTGATCAGATAACTACAACCATTTCACCCCGTAATGACCCAATGGACTACCTTTCCCAAGTAAGTGTGAGGGATTTAGTGTTTATCCAACTGATGTTCCTGAGATTCGTGAGATAATTTTTCATATTAAAAACCAAAATTCTGCAGGCCAGGATGGAATTGCTGCAAAAATCCTTCAAACATTACCTGATTTTGTTCTAGAAGTCCTTAGTGGGGGCTATCAATACTTCATGGGAGACACTTTCCCATTTCCTTGTTGCCCACTTTGTCCAAGGTTATTGAAAAACTAGTTAAAAAAAGAATGGTTTCTTTTATGGAAAGAAATACTATCATTAATGAAAGCCAATTTGGTTTTCAAACAAATAAGAACACAGGGGATGCAATTTTTCGGTTCCTTGAGAATGTGTACAGGCACGTGAATGGTGGTGAGGTCACAGCGGCGGTATTTTGTGACTTGTCTAAGGCTTTTGATTGTGTGAGTTATGAGATACTGCTGCGAAAACTTCAGAACTATAGATTGAGGGGTATTTGTCTGGAATGGTTTGGGTCATATCTTGAGGGATAGAGTCAGCGGTTGTTTGTGGGGTCATCGGCATCAGAGAATAGAAATATCACTTGCGGTGCACGACAGGGTTCTGTACTGTGCCCGGTACTTTTTCTACTTTACGTTAACGATGTAACACATGTTAACACTATGGGAATGTTTACTCTTTTTGCTAATGACACTACAGTTTTATGTAACTCAGAAACAACTCAGGGCCTGAATCGTCTAATTTCTAGTGACTTAGTCAGGATAAGGGAGTGGTTTGATGCAAATCAACCCTCTCTCAACAATGATAAGACTTATGTCATGGATTTTAAGCATGAGCTAAGTCTGACTCCATTTACATCTGGCTGTCTCTCAAATAATAATGAAGTTGGGGCGTTTGCTGGATGTGTTTGAGAGACTGGATATATTTTAGATTGTATTATAAATGTAAAGAGAAATCTGAGAAATTATAACTTGAGGTTTGAGGGTCATGTTGCATTCTTGAGCAAGAAATTAGCTTCTGCTTGTTATGCAATAAGAACAATAGTGGGGGAGTTAGATGCAGCGGTTGACAGAAAAGTCTATTTTGCTTTCGTGAAATCGAGGTTGCATAATGGAATTGTGTTTGGGGGTTTATGCAACCAGGGTTTGTTTCAAACTATTTTCATTTTACAAAAACATGCAATCAGATATTTGTGTAAGACAAAACCGAGAGATTCTTGTAGACCTTTCTTCATACAACAACGAATATTGACACTAACATCTCTGTTCATTATGGAGACAGTTAGCCTGGTGTTCAAGAATAAAAATGCATTATTGAACCTCAATCCAGCTTATCTTACAAGACAAACAAGTGAGCTACCACTTCCAATTCCAACCTCTACACTCACAAAGAAATCTCTGATTTATGAAAGTAGGAAAATGTTTAATCATCTACCAGTTCACATTAGGTCTCTACCTACAATTTGTGTCTTTCGTAAGGAATTAAAAAATAAACTGCTAAATAAGGCCTATTATAATCTATCTGACTATTTTGGAGACAGTTTTGAATAAGTTACTATATGCATATGCATATAAATATATGTGATTGGTCTTTTTATAATTGTACCGAGTGTTTATTTTAGTTCATCGACATAATTCTGACTTGATTATGGATTAATTTGTACTTATATTTTTAATTAGGTTAATTTATCTGTTTGTGTAATAATTCTTATATATTTTTTACATTTATTTTGTTGCTTTGTCAATAGGATTTTTTTGTATCTTTGGACATTAAAGCTTTTTTGACTTTGACACTCTGTCAAATGCTTTTCAGAAGTCGGTATAGATAGAATCTACTTAAACGCCTTGTTCCAAAGCATTGAACATCGTGGTCTTGTAGGACACCAAATTGGAAGTGGTCGATCGGCCACTGATGAAACCATGCTGAAACTCACTAACCAAGCCTCTGCACTCCCAAGTCAACTAATCACATTCTATAGTTATTTACACATTCCCTATCTCCCGATTTAAAAATAGGTATAAAAAGCACTCTTTCCACATTCCAGGAAGCTTACCTTCAGCCAGGGATTTGTTAAATAACAACCGTAGGTGCTTAGATATACTAAATTTGAGATTAAACAACAAATACTCGGGTACTTTAAAAGTTCGGTTAGGTTAGGTTAGGTATAGACAAATACTCGGGTACTTTAAAAGTTAGGTTAGATATTATTTCAAAGACATTGGCTAATCTATTATTAGTGATTCTAAAGTTACTATTCTTTTTAAAATTGTAATCAGGTATGACAGCAGCTTCATCAGAATATACAGTAGAAAAATATTCCAAAAATAAATCAACTATGCCCTGACCATCACCTGCAATCCTATCATAGTAGTATCTCATTGGATCTTCAGACAAACTATTCTCGGCCCTAAACATATAGTTATTATAGTCTCTCTGAGCTAAAGATTTACATTGTGGCCTAAGCATTGAAAACTAGTCATAGTCCTTCTGAAAACCAGTAAATGTACAATTTTTTTCTCAATTATGAGTCTTCGCAATTCAGTCGTAAAATAATTAGGAAAATTTGAACTTCTGTAATACTTTACAAGAATCTCGCAGGCATATGCATTGTGATGAAGGCTGGAGGGAAGTAAAACGACACTGGCCACATTTACAGAAATATTTTTAAGATGGCTAAAAATTTAAGTCTAAATAAACATTACGGTTGTTGAGGGAAGTAACAAGCTGATGTAAATTTAAAAATGTGAAACATTGTACAACAATCCTGGCATGATACAGCGGTGGGCAGTTGATATCGAGGCGATTTTCCTGGTTCACCCATGTGGCCCGTGGTAAATTATATTCTCACAGCATAAGATTTGCCGATGGGTATTCATGGCAAATCAGTTCAACAGCTTCACAGTGATGTCGATAAGTATCGGCATTGAAGTTGGGTAGAATATAAACTCCCTCAATAATTAAACTAGAAGAATCATGTTTGACAGAAATAAATAAATGTTCTACCAAACTAAAATTTGTTTTAACTGTACGAGAAAAAAGTGTTTTCCTGATAAATATTAACACTCCACCTGCATCCTTTTTACTACTTGTTAATGGGGATCTATCACTGTGGTATAGTATAAAGCCTTTTATGCATAATTCAGCATTATCAATTCTAGTATTCAGCCAGCTCTCTGTAAAAATAATTACATCATAATCACTTACTAAAGCAACCTGCTTTAAGTCTATTTTTTGTTTTCAATCCACCAGCATTCTGATAATACAATTTAAATGGGGTTAAACGTCGTTTTTTGATTTTGATGTTGACTCTTGTGGTAGATTTTTAAAAATATATGGGCAATTATTTCTGTATCGAATACTAATATTCTCTTCTCCACTATTTTCCCTTCTATCCAATTCTTCATACGATTTAATATGAGAAAGCTGCAGTGGGGTAAGGACAGGCCTAATCCGAATATTGGTGCAGTTGAGTTAATGTTTTTGTTTTAAGCATTTTAAAACCAAACTTTGGTCCGGAAATATCACTTTTATTGGTCTATTCTGTGAACTTGGACGGCCGACCCTAATAACTTTATAGTTGTCCTCAAATTGGATCTCAAACATGCTAAACAAGTCTTGAATATGTTTTCTATCATGCTCAACTCGTTCAGTGGTGTTGTTAGATGAAAATTCTATAACATTGAAAACCATTAGGTTTTTCCAGCGTGTACTTCTTTTGTTTATTTCAGTAAACAAATCATTTTGTCGAGAAGGTGATTTTACACTTATATCGGCAGAATTCATTAAATTCGTCATGTTTTTGGTTTTACACTGAGAGATCTCTTGTTGCAGATCCAAAACCTTAGATTCAAGTATCTCAATTCTTTCACCTCTTAAACGTAAATTATCCTTTATTTCAATTAGGGATTCACGAAGTTTATTGCCTTGATCCAAGATCAGCTCGACTATTCCGGATATTACATAAAGAACATCTTTATTTGTAGTATTATCCTTTTTAAGCAGGCTTGCTATTTGTTCCGTAACATATCTTCACTGTCTTTGTATTCCTTTGCCACATTTACAGCAGGACGGGACTGGTTCCGACTATTTTCACGTCGATTGTTTTTGACATGTTTGGAAATTCCAATTACGATTTGACGAAGAGCAACCACTAGTAACTCCAAATGAAAGTCGTCTATTATCAGTTTTGCAGCATAGTTTGCATTCCCAGTTATGCGTTTTTGTCTTCTTATGCAAACTCACTTTCCGCGAAATATATATATGATCACAAAGCACAATGTCTATATATTGTTTTCTTGCAAAGTTCATCAGTTTTCGCGATGAATATGGATTTCCTGAGAGTGAAAATTTCCACGTCAAATGTAAACAAGGATGACCTACACCTTTAAAAATCGTCTTTAAAACGTCTTACCTGCCATATTGTATAACTAGAAAAATAAAAAGTTGATATAGAGAATCACCCTGTATATATGTATTTATTGGAATATCCCGTATAAATTGAAATACACGACATGAACACCTAATGTTTTTGAAAAAAAAAATGTGCAAAAGATAACATTCAATTTTTAAAGTATATAGTGTGATGGTAAAGAGCCTTTATACGGCGTGTTTGTCACATGAACTACCAAACCTACAGAAAAAAATTTGAAAAGTGTCATAGCAAAATATTCCAAGTTACTAAAAATTTCAACAATAAATCTATAATATTTAAATTTCCATATTACAGGGTGCTGAAATGCACTGGAACAAATGTTAGTTATTATGTGTTCAACGATGATCTATACAGAATGTTGGTGTAACAAGCTGGGACGCACCTAAGAGAAAATATTGGGAAGGGAGTAAGTGAGAAAAACCCAGCTGAGTGTACCCAGTATCATTCATATTTTGTTTTCTAAGTCTAACAATTTATTGACAACTGAAATAATTCCAACATAAGATAATATTATGCCAAAACAATAAAATATGGGGGCCTCCCCCATATGTCCTTCCATGGCTACAAGCCAGAAAAAAATAAATGTTAAGACACAACAAAAATATATATATTAAGTAAAAAAAAAAATTTCAAAAAAAAATCAAAATATTGAAATATCTCTGATTTTTTTTTTGCAATTTTAATAGGGATTATTTTATTATATTTCTTATAACAAAGTGTTCGATAAAAAATGTCTGCATATCACTGATCATCATGCCCCCATATGCACTAAAACACAAAAAAAGTGCCTTGAAATTAAATGGTTTCCAGCTCTGTCAACCCGGCGCTCGTCAACCCCCATATTTAAACCTGTCCAAACATAAACCTATGTATCCAAACGAGAAGAAAGTGTAAATGTTAAAACACGATTTCCTTGTATTTGGTACTTAAAAAAAGGTAATATTTCACTCCCATGCTGACTTTTGTCGGCACCAGCTTTCTATATATGGACAGCCTTTGATTTTTTTTAAAATCTAGGCTTAATGCCAAGGGGTGGGGGAAATGATCCCTCCTCACGCCATCACCTCAATTTATGAATGCTCTAACCTGTCATTTTTAACAACTAGCATCATCTACAATATAACAATCCATTTTAAAAGGTACTTTCAAAATAACCTCCAAATAGATGATTTATCCCTAATTATAAAATCTGTATACTTACTAAGTGTGGGGACCTTGTTCAAAACTGCATCAGTAACTTGATTTTCTGACAGATACTGCTTCACCTTCTGACACGTACCTTCGTCTATGCACTTAGCTTCAATTAAATATTCAATCAGTTGAGTTAATGTGAGCAAAGCATGCATCTTTATACCATTTTTTTCTAAAATTTTTGCACCACCTTGTTCTCGGTTTAAAAGCACTATGGCATCTTTGCATTTGATCCCTAGAAAAACAGTTTTTAAACATGAGTTAAGTTTACTTTACAGTAACTGATATTTAAGGTTTTAATTAAAAATACTAAACAACTACTGTATAAATCTATTAATATAATTTGCCTGAAGACCTATAAACTTTTTTAAAAATTAGACAAGATTCAATCTTTTTAATTAGAATTGTGTACTTTCATCTGACCCAATTTAGTTCTAAACATAGTCACACTATATGTTACATATAGGTACTGTCTTTTCAAACATTTTTATTGTTAGGCATTTTGTTCCATCATATTGACCACCAATATTTGACCAGTTAATAAATCTAACAAATCATGTAATTCAGGATCTTAATGTTTACAAAACCCGGGGGTTGAAATAATTAGTGGTCCATATGGTGGACAGAGAGAACACTATATGCTGTCCAGCCTCAATGTATCTAATTATGATGTCTTTTTTAATATAATTCTGTTTCTGCTATCCTTAAACTTATTCAATCTATTTAAATTAAATTTTGTGAAGTAGCGGACTAACTACTTTTTTTCAGGGTTTACAAAGGAGTTGAAAAAGAAGTTTTTTTTTTATATACTACATATACATATAATGCAAAGGCTCCTTTTAGCTTGGCGGCCCGAGAGGCGGTCGTTCAATCGCCACCATTACCAATCTGCCACTGATTGTATCTATCGTACTTGGTAACCTCTGTCAAGGAATAATGTGATTGTATAAGCCACAACAGAGTCTATACAAAGATTAGGTATTGGTAAAGATAAGTCAGCTGATAGAATTTGCCTTTCACCTCTGCTCTGGTTCACCTCTGACTCTTAATTAAACTGGCAGGATTGCAATGCTTCCTGCTATTGTTTTATTTGAATGTTATAATATCGCTTTGGCCTTGCTGTTTTATAAAATGTGAAAAATAAATAAATAGTCCATGCAATTACTAAAAATTAAAAAGGACTTATTTATAATTCAGAAATTTTAGTTACTAAGTTTGGTATAGAAACATTTATAAAAATAGTCAAATAAATTGGGTTCTGCAAATATCATGTATTTCAAATCTCTAAGATAAAAGATAACTTTATTGATGCTGTTTTAATATACATAGATAAGAAAATACATCTGGAAATCAGGGTGGGCACAAAATTTGTACAAATCAAGTGTTGTGGACTTAATAAAAAAAGTTTTTGTTAAAGAACTAAGGGCATACTTACCATTAAATATTCGGTCTCTGCCTACTCAAATCAAATCAAATCAAAACAATATATTTCCTCAATTTAAAAGAATTTACATACAAACATACTACTTATTTTTTTTAATTTAATTTTACATATCTATTTATTAAATTTTTAATCATAACAAAACTAAGACTTTTTTTAGTTCTATATCACTATATCGACCGCTCTAAAATAATAGAATACTTTTATTTATTTATTTATTTAATAATAATATATACGTTACAGGTTAAAACCCAAATAGTATAAAAGTAACACAGCAAAATACACACAAACATAATACATAAAACATGTACATTATACAATATTAGAAAGTTACAGAATTAGTGAAGAGAAAAAAAAGACAAATATCAAAACAGGTATAAAGTAAAGTACTACATACTATAACAGACAAAAAGAAATCTAATTAATCAATACATCTTGCAAAATTGCCTTAATTTTATTTTTAAAACACGTGTTGGTGCAATGAATGTCGAAGTCATGAGGTATAAAATGGTTAAAGTGGTCCATAGAGCGATTTATAGGCTCATTTCTTTCAGCATCCGTCCTAGAAGATCTTAGGGAGAACATTTCATTCAGACGCATTGGCCTGGCTGGTGCCCGAAACCTCAGTTCACCAAGCAGTGATAGACTGTCTATATGATTGTTCATGATTTTGTGTCCGAATGATAGATTTAACACTATTCGGCGAGACTCCAAAGCGTCCATACCAAGAAGACGTAATCGCTCCCTGTAGTCTATTAATGTTGGATCAATTCTCAGCTTCCTCAGAAGAAAGCTGGCAAATTTAGATTGAACCCTTTCAATTCTTTTTATATGGATTCGGTAGAGAGGAGACCATACTACGCTGCAATATTCCAAGTGACTCCGAATCAAACCGGAAAATATAGATTTCAGGGCTTCAATATCCTTGAAATCCCAACACTGTCGCATGATGAAGCCGACCATCTTAAAAGCCTTTGATATGACTCTGTCAATATGATTTTTGAACCTCAACTCACTGTCCATAATAACACCCAGATTGTTGACCATAGACACCCTTTCTAGTAATTTTTCATTGATGTTGTAATTGTGGATGATAGGCTGTTTCTTACTTGTGAAGGTTATAATTTTGGTTTTAGAACTATTTAGGGACAATCTGTTGTCAGAACTCCATTTCACAATCTTATAAATTTCGTCCTGCAATTTTATGTTGTCGTTGGTATCTGCAATAGTCCTGTAGATTTTGAGGTCATCTGCGAAGAACAGAAACAAAAGTGGACCCAAGTGTGAACCTTGAGGAACACCCGTGTGAACTTGGATATCATCTGAAAGTGATCTGTTGAATTTGACTTGCTGTGTCCGACCAGTAACGTAACTTTTCAACCACGACAGGAGTGGATCCTCAATACCGTGAAACTTTAGCTTGCTCAGTAGGAGGTTGTGATCAACTGAGTCAAAGGCCTTCTTAAAATCAAAATATATCGCCTCGACCTGAGAATTTGCGTCGAGGGCTTGTGCAATATAGCTGCAATAAACCGTCAGGTTCACCTCGCACGATCTATGAGTTATAAATCCGTGTTGGTGCTGTGAGAGTATTCCACGAAAAGCCTCTGTAATGTGAACCGCAACGATCGAATCCAACATTTTTGCGAAACATGCCAGACCGGATATTGGATGATCGTTGGATATATCAGATCTTTTCCCGTTCTTAAAAATAGGACTGACTATTGCTCTCTTCCAAACTGTAGGGAAAGTTCCTGAGTTGACCGACAGTCTAAAGATACAGCTTAATGGGAGTGACAATGTAGGACCACAATTTTTCACAAACAGAGGTGGTATGTCATCTGTACCCGTACTCTTGTTTGCATCCAATTCAACCAGTTTTTTAAAAACGGTATCGCTGGTTATTTGAGTATTACACATGTTAATATTGGAGATGTTGCTGAGTTCTTGGGATTCGTATCTCAGATTGCTAGTGCCAACCGCGTATATAGACTGGAAAAATTCCGCAAAGAGATTGGCAATTTCTTTCGGCCTGGTGGCTGCTTTGTTGTTCAGGTGCATCTCCTTCGGATAGCCGATTAAACTTCTTTTTGATTTCTTGGTCCGTCGTGAGTAATAGGTTTAGAGGAGGGTGATGTTAATCTGGAGTTAATATCGGTACATCACAAAAGGACACTTTAACATTTGAATTGGAAAATACCAGATCCAGTGAGGCGTTGTTGTAATTGGATATCTGATTGAACTGCTGTAGATCATGAAAACAGACACAGTCGTATAAGAGTATTTCACTTTCGTTGTTTTATATTAAGATGTTTTCTTCTGTGATATTGGAAAGCTCGGAGGATACCTCGTAAATCTGATTATCCCTAGATTCGAGTTGTTTTATATTATTTACGAAATTGGGTAGGTTGTAGTCACCAATGATGATCAATTTAGATGTAGGTTTTCTATCTATGATGTAGTTAATCGATAGTATATGGTCCTCATATGTTGATAAAGGAGAAGTGGGGGAATGTACACGGAGCCGAACGTGTAAGAAACATTGTCGAAAAACACACCCACCCACAACTCCTCCACTGTATTGTTTGGTACAGTGTAGGTCATGGAATTATAGACAGATCTAACAGCAATCAACACTCCACCGCCCCGCCTTTTCCCTGTTTGCAATGAGTCTCTATCTTTTCGGTGTACTACATAATTACCAGGAAATAGTTCTTCATTTAAAATGCCCGCATTCAGCCAAGTCTCCGTTAGTACTATAATGTCATAGTCTGAATTAATTATTTCATTAAAAAGTGTTGTGGTCTTAGTACGCAGCCCCTGGTGTTTTGGTAGTATATTTTTAGGCCATTTAGGTCGGTATGATTTGTCGAGGTGGTAGTTGAAAATTCGTTGCAGGTGGTGTCCCAGGTAAGCTGTCATCTCTAGAAGGAGTCCGATTTTCACTAGCTGAAACACCTGTAGCTGAGCAGGCTAAATTGTTGTTGCTTCTATTCTGTTTCTCAACAAATGTGTTTACCAAGTATCGTGTAATTTCAAGTCGAGCTTCGTTATTCAGCCTCCCGCTTACCGAACTATTCGTTAACGGGACGAAGCTAGCACGATCATTGAGCTTGGAGATAGTTTTGATGAGAGCGTTTTGCTGGGATATGAGAAAATTTAATATAGGGCGATTGTGCGATAAAGGGGGGCCAATAATTGTAAGGTTAGTATGTTTAGTATTATGCATTAAGTTTTCAATTGATGTAATTTCTAATTTACGGTCTTGAATAGCTTCACGTGAAGTAGTGTAGAAAAGAATATAATCGTTTTTGGTGAATTTTCCTGATATCTGTATGCAATCTTCGCTTAATTCCTCAAACAGTACATTATCTCGTCTCTGACATATTATGTCAAATGTGTTCCGTTTACCAGCTTTGATCCTGAAAATAGAACCCTTAACACTCACATCACCTATAACGAGAATTTGACGTTGCTTAACTGGTGGGTTTCCAGTTTCTGTGTTAGGCACGCTTTTAGGCTGTGCACGGTCATCATTTTGCAAAGCATTACGTAACTTTGTAAGTTCTGTTTGGTACCATTCGTTGCTTCTATCTACAGCTTTAATATTGCTAACCAATTCGTTTCTAACTTGATTTAGACTTTCAATTTCCGACTTCAGCTTTTGTGATTCCATTTCCCCTTGAGCTAATTTTTCACTCAAGATTAATTTTTCCGATTGGAGGTTTGATATGGTTTTGTTTAAAGACAAGATTGTCAGGCGCTGCTCATCTATTTTTTCGTTCATTATCCTCTCTGATTCCAAGATTTCATCCTGGAGAGTTGTTGAATTACGTTGTTGTCTTTTCAAAAAACTATTGGAGAATTGAAATAACCAAATAAGGCCTAAAATTATAAAGTAGTTTATGTAAGTAATTGAGTAAATTTCTCATTCTATTAATAAAAGTCCAGTGATAGATTACTTCAGGTTTTCAGGTGCATTTGGTTAAACATAAATTTAAAAAAAAATTGAAAAAAATAAAAATTCAAGTTAACAGCTTTAGTTGAATTTGTTATAAATGTATAAAATCAAAAACAGCATTTTCCTCTAATATCTTTAAAATTAACATTTTTTGAAAAAAGTCAAATTTAACCTGTAAGATGATTCATGTAACCTTTTTATTTTCATTTTACATTATTTTTCATGTTCTGTTAACTCAATCTTAGTTTGGTTAAACCTCAAAAAAATCTCATATGATGAAAACTTTACTGGTTGCACTCTATACTGAGAACGGTGGGAATGCCCTCTCCAAAGAAGGCTGGGAGTGTCCTCCGTAAATATAAAACTTAGTAATTAAAACAAAAAACCTCATCCTAGGGGTGATCTGTGTGAGCAAAAATGTATGAGTTACCCCTATATAAGCGCTACCTCTAAGGGTTTTTATCTAATTTATTTTGTTAGTTTTCATTTGTGCATAAGTAACTTTAGTCTGAAATGAAAGGAGGTACTAAGTGATTGCGTATAAGATTTTAACCCAATTAGGATTCTTATTTTAAGTTTTTAAAAAAATCAACATGAAATGATTACAGCGGCACATTTTGTTGGTCTAGGTATTTTTTTATTTATTTCCATAGCAATTTAAAAATTGTTGAATAAATATTTTGGTATTTCTTGTTTATTTATCTCATGAAATAGTCACGTCGAATACCACACAAGAAAACACTTATATATTCAATGTAAAGTTCATTCTCAAGTACAGTATGTGCAAGAGGCTTATAAAATTTAAAAAAAAACTAATGAATGCTTGAAATTTAAATCTGAAAATTCTTTAAAAAATAATTTATACTTTTTAGAACCGATATTTACACTTTTTCTTCTAGTTAGTTAGGATTCTAGATAATTAAAAATTACGCTCCTATTACAAAAATTAATATTAAAGTTTTAATGTTAATATTATATTAATATAAATTTAAAACACTATTTTTTCTTCTTTTATGTAAGGTATTCAAAAATTGTTTAACCATCTTCTTGCTGACCTTAAAAAAGAGTTATGCTTTATTAAATTTAAGAATAAAAAATTTTACACCTTTGAAAAATATTATGCTGAGAGATTGGACTAGGCCTAATGTATATTCCCATAAATATGTAAGTTTTTCTTTATATATATATATATATATATATATATATATATATATATATATATATATATAAATTATTTTGTGCCGCATTGTTCAAGGAATCTGCTATAGGGGATATATGTGATATAGAAGCTAGACCAAAATCTACTTTTGAGTAGATTTTAGTTTAGTAGTTATTGAATTTTTCCTATTGAATGTTTCATCTAAGAAAGTAATAAATGAAGTTTAAAAATGAAATGTTTTTAACTTTACATAATTAATTAAACCTGTTATCTCTAAACTAAAAACAAACAGGAAACTTGAAAACAGATAATAAAAAAAAATCTGAAAAAATAAAGTAATTCTTTTAATTACGAATGTGAAAACTGACAGTAGGAGTACATATTGTATATATATATATATATATATATATATATATATATATATATATATATATATATATATATATATATATATATATATATATATATATATATATATATATATACATATACAGGGTGCCTCCGGTTAAGTCGGCACCATTGCTAACTTCCTTATTATTGGAGATATGAGGTCGGTTAAATTAGCAAACTAGTAGCATTTTTTCTGCTGATTAAGATAGTGAAATCAGAAAAACAATTGAACATCGCGTCTTCGAGTTATTCCAAAAAATTTATATTTTTTCAATGGAACACCCTGTATATTTTTCGACATAACGTTAGCAAATCGTCCTAAGAATAAAAAAGTTCATATGCACTATCTGCCTAAACCTAATAATAACAAAGTTATAACGATATTTTACTAACAGTCAAGTTGGCCATGAAATTAAAAATAAAAACAATTGATTGGGTAGCTTGGCGATATAAATGACAGTTTGTAGATGAGGGGCGTTTTGTTGTAGCAGAAAAATAATATATTTACAGTTTTAGTTGCTAAAGCTTGTTTTAAAATGTTGTTCACGCATATTGAAAAATGTGATATGTTAGAAACATACCTTATGTGTAGGAAAAATAGTACTATGGCAATACAAGAATACCGCCGAAGATTCCCTACTCGTAATTTACCGGACAGGAGGTATTTTTTAGTTCTCTATAGAAAATTTAGAAGTAACGAGGAGGTTTTTAAAAAGACAAGGAAGAGAAAACCTTTTATAATAAGCGAAGACGTTGAAATTACCATATTAGCCTATTTTGAAGCACACAAAGAATACTCAACAAGGGATTTAGCAAGAGATTACGGTGTTAGTTTAGTGACAATATGGCGGATCTTAAAGAAGCACAAGTTTATTCCGTATAAGTACCAGCCAATTCAAACATTGTTGCCTGGTGATAATGAAAGAAGAAGATGCGTTTTGCCATTGGTTGCATCATGTTTATGAAAGAAATAATGACATTTTGAAGAACATTATTTGGAGCGATGAATCCAATTTTTCCAACAAAGGTATGTTCAATCGCAAAAACGTCCATTATTGGTCGCAAGAAAATTTATTTCTCACTGATCCCAGAAATCCTCAGCATCAATTTAGTGTCAATGTTTGGTGTGGTATGCTGCCCTCCTAAGACAACTTGCCCTAAGTGCAAAACAATAGTTTTGAGATATGAAGCATTTTAGTTGTTTCGTATGCACTTTTTAAAAAAGCACAAACGTTAGGGTAATAATATTTCTGAATTTTTTAAAGCGAAAAATTATAATATATGAGTTATCAAAATGTAATTATTTATTATGCAATCAAAAAGAGTCGATTTTGCAGATAGGACAACTTGTCTTAGCAAGGCAGTATGAGAGGAAGCGAAATACTTGGACCTGTATTTTATGAGGGTACTTTGACAGGAAGGAGATATGTTGACCTGATAATTTCTGGGGCGTTAGAAGAATATTTGGACGGCGTCAATTTGGCTACACGACAACTAATTTACTTCCAGCAAGATGGGGCCCCACCTCATCAGTTTGGTGATGTAAGAATGATGTTGCAGAGATTATTTGGAGACAAATGGATTGCCACAAATGGTCCAGTTCGCTGGCCACCTAGATCCCCAGACATAACTCCTCTTGATTTCTATTTTTGGGGTTACATGAAAAATGAAATTTATAAGAAGAAATATGCAAATTTGGAAGAACTGAAAATTGAAATAAGGAGAATAATGGCGTCTATTGATGGAAGGACAATTTTAAAGACGACGAGGCATGTGCTAAAATGTGTCCGAAAATGCATAGAACAAGATGGTGATGTGTTTGCTCATTTACTGTGACAGTTAAATCTAACCAATTAAGTAATATTGTTTTTATTTGGAATTTCATGGCCAACTTGACTGTGAGTAAAAATATCGTTATAACTTTGTTGTTATTAGGTTTAGGCGATTAGTGCATATGAACTTTTTTATTCTTAGGACGATTTGCTAACGTTATGTCGAAAAATATACAGGGTGTTCCATTGAAAAAATATACATTTTTTGGAATAACTCGAAGACGCGATGTTCAATTGTTTTTCTGATTTCACTATCTTAATCAGCAGAAAAAATGCTACTAGTTTGCTAATTTAACCGACCTCATATCTCCAATAATAAGGAAGTTAGCAATGGTGCCGACTTAACCGGAGGCACCCTGTATATATATATATATATATATATATATATATATTAGTTTTATTTTTCTTGGTTTACGGTCAGTGGTTTACTTGAAAATAATTAAAAAATTACTTCTTTTTTTTTAAAACATACATATATTGTAGTCTGATGACGTTTCAACCAGTTTTGGTCTTTTTCAAATCTAAAATTATATGAAAAATTGTTGGCACGACAATAATAAAATACGTCAAAAAACAATCATCTTACCCTAGAACGTAATGACAACAGTATACAACACATAACGAAGCAACAGCTATGACGATCACATGTATTAAAATTGTATTTTCTCGATTAAGAAAATGTTAACAGGACACATTTTGCACCTTGATATCAAGGACTAACACAACGAACTGTGGAGTATCAATTATTGCAATATAGATGTATATATTTTGCTAAGATTGTTTACATCTTTTTTGTCATTCACACAGTTTTTGTTTTTGTGTATTAAAGCCATTTCATAAAATTCCCTTTTTTTTAATTGACACTTGGTTTTTAAGATTTTGGTTTCAGAGTAATTAAAACTGTGGTTTTTCGACTTTTCATGGTTGGTTAATGCCGTTGTGTTTTTTTTGTCGTATTTATGGCTTTTTATACGGTTTTCTAAATATTGACTTGTTTGGCCGATGTAAACCCCTTCACAATTGCAACAAGGAATTTCATAAACTACATTGCTTCTTTTGTTTTTTGGAGTCTTCGCCTTTAGTTTACTAAAATTATTCGATAGTAGATTAACGGTTTTATGACGAATTTGGATGTTATATTTTTTAAAGAATGTTTGAAATTGTTGGGATAATCCATATAAAGGGGAGGGAAATGTACTTTGTACGTGCTGAAGTAGGTTTTTTAGTGCAAATTAAAGAGTTATAATGCTTATGAATTCTGCTTTTAAATATTTTATTAATTAATTCTAATGGATATTGGTTTAAAATCAATGCTTCTTTTGCCTTTTTAATAGCATTTTCTCTGTATTCAGCATCAGAAAGCTGAATTGCCCTGTCCGCCAATCCTATTATTACAGACCTTTTTTGCGATGTTGGGTGATTAGACTTGAAATTTATGTATCTAGAAGACCATGTCGGCTTCGTATACCATTCTGTTTTTATATTTTCTCCTATATGGTGTAGTGTTAGGTCGAGAAAATTAATTTGGTTTTTTTGTTCTATTTCAATTGTAAATTGTAAACTTTGGTGGTATTGGTTAAAATATTTTAGGATATTGTTAGATTGGTCTGATGGAATAGCAGTGATACAATCGTCAACGTAACGAAAAAAGAATGGAGTTTCGAATCCTACTCTGCTTAACACATCCTCTTCTAGATCCTCCATCACAATCTGTGCAACTACACTCGAAATTGACGATCCCATAGCGCAACCCTCTATTTGTTTATATAATTGTTTTTCATACAGAAAATATGTGGAATTCAGTGTTAATTCGATGGCTTTTATAAATTCATCTTGTGGTATGTCAGTGAATTTATTTATTTCAGACCATTTTTTTTAAATATTTTAGTTGCTAAAATCGAAAATCATAATATATATATATATATATATATATATATATATATATATATATATATATATATATATATATATATATATATATATATATATATATATATATATATATTGATTTTTACTCCTTCACGGATGGAAAAATACAATGTGTTTTCATTCCGGGTGTACATCCGTTCACTACTGTCATTCTGAAAAGAACAGTTTTGCTGACGTTTCGCCAAAATCACATTTGGCATTTTTGAAGCTTTCTTTCTCGCGTCCGAATAGAGACTGCACTATGACTGACTGATAAGTTGGCATTGACCACTGTTACAGGACACACCCTGTATAAAAAGTTTTGATTGGAGAAAATGAGCAACTAAAAATACCAATCTATATTTATATATATATATATATATATATATATATATATATATATATATATATATATATATATATATATATATATATATATATATATATATATATATATATATATATATATATATATATATATATATATATATATATATATATATATATATATATATATATATATATATATATATATATATATATATATATATATAATATATATATATATATATATATATATATATATATATATATATATATATATATATATATATATATATATATATATATATATATATATATATATATATATATATATATATATATATATATATATATATATATATATATATATATATATATATATATATATATATATATATATATATATATATATATATATATATATATATATATATATATATATATATATATATATATATATATATATATATATATATATATATATATATATATATATATATATATATATATATATATATATATATATATATATATATATATATATATAAGATATCAGGAAAATATTATAAAATATCAGTTTCATTCAGTAAATGAAAATACTGATAACAAACACAAACATTCTTGAATTAATTTTACAATATTGCTATATTACGATATTTTAATAATGGATTCAGGTAAACATTGACTCTTGCACTGAATTTTAAATATTGTAAGTTAGTGCAATCAATAATATTAAAAAAAAGTTCACATATATTATACATAAAGTGATGAACCAGAAATTAGAAAAAAAAAAACCTCCTCACCCATTACTTTCAACCAAGGAGTTCAGCATTTGTCTTTCAGGAATTCATGGACAGCCTAGCAGAACTTACCTATCACCCTTTTTTGACTTTTTAGCTGGAGCTAATGCACCTTCAAAATGATATTGCTCTGGTATCGGACAGGGGTCTATAGAGACTTTAAATTAGTTATTTTGGGGGACAAATTACTGTGAAATGTTCCTTTAAATAAAATGTTAAACATACTTTGAAATTTTTTATATACCCGTGATATATTTGTTCGACTTAAAAATTTTTCCTCACATAACATTCTAAGATGATTTTTTCCAAATTAAAAACTAGAACAAATTCCTGTATATCCAGACTAGCTCAGAAATATTCAGAGCCCTTTGTGAAATATGTAACTAATTTTTACAGTAAAAGTTGGCTGTTCCCTAGTTTTCTAGTTCCTGTTACTTAGTGAATTGGTTTTTTTCAATGAATATTTTATGTTAGGTGCTCGGTTATGTGTTGTTTAGACCCAATTTATTCTTTAATTATTATATTCCCTTACGTAACTTACCTTCGCTTTGCAAATCTGTAACAGTCTCCAAAATGCTGCTTCCTGATGTGACTACATCTTCAACAATAAGACACTTGTCCCCATTCCTAAAAACTCCTTCAATCAATTTCTTGGTGCCATAATCTTTTACTTCTTTACGTCTCATAACCATAGGCAGTTCTGTTTTCAGTGATATTGCAGTGGCAATTGGAAGAGCTGTATATGGTACTCCACAAAGAATATCTACATTTTTTATGTGTTTTATTTGTTCAACAAGAAGATCAGCTAAAATTTTCTAAAAATGCGTACCTTCAACATTTGTTTGGGCAAAATTGAGCAAATAAGAAAGAATATACGAAATAATTAATTTACTTAAGGAGCCTTACCATTACATCAGGATAGCTAACAATAACACGTAGATCACAGTAAACTGGGGTCATGAGCCCCACTTTGGTCTTAAACTCCCCAAATTTGACAGCATTGATTTCATATAGCTTAACCGAGAAAGCTTTTAAGTTTTCTTTTTGGTTGTTCATAATACTGAGAAAAATTATTTTTTTCTCAATTAAAATTTAACCTTACAAAAAATGTTTACTTGACATTAATGGTTAATGTCTGGTGCCCACATTCTTTCTTTCTTTCTTTTTCAAAATGGAGTCGGCTGCCACTTTTTCACTTTCAGCGCCATTCTCCAGCCCAATAGGTAGGATGCCCGGATGGCGAGCTCTTAGCTCCCGAACACCCCGAGTCTTTCAAATAGCTTTTTAATTTTTGAAATGCATCTTGGCTTTCACTAGATGCCTCTTGAGTCTCACGAGATGATCTTTTCTTTCAAGCTGTCCCCTTACCCCTCCCACTCACGCCACATAGCGGCCATTACGCTAATATTCTATGTAGAACTGCGGCAGACAAACGGGATAGAATGCAGGAACAACTAGGCCTCACACGTTTACAGCGTCTACTCTCTTTCTTGCGTGGTCGTTAGTTTCCACTCTGAGCGGTTGAGTCTATCGTTTCCCCCCGGAAAAAAACAGCAAAACCGAACACGTGGAACCACTTATGTTAATAACACAGAAATCTGCCTTCGACGAGACGAACCGGAAGACTTTCTTTCTTTCTTTTTCAAAATGGAGTCGGCTGCCACTTTTTTGTTTTCAGCGCCATTCTCCAGCCCAATAGGTAGGATGTCCGGATGGCAAGCTCTTAGCTCCCGAAAACCCCGAATCTTTCAAATAACTTTTTAATTTTTGAAATGCATCTTGGCTTTCACTAGATGCCCCTTGAGAGTACTACTGGTCTCACTGGCGCCCACATTTCAATTTCAATCTATATTTTTGGCACTGCACTCTGCCAGATTGCTCCTCGTACGGGGCCTATTTAGAGCTGGAGCGACCCTTCCAGATAATTTACACCTTATTCCGGTTTGGAGACGTTGTCGGTTGGATGTCCGGATGGCGAGCTCTGAGCTCCCGGTCACCCCGTGTATTTCAATATCTTTAAATTTGTTTTTCTTTATAAACCCTTCTAATGCATCTTGGCTTCCACTAGATGCCCCTTGAGAGTACTACTGGTCTCACGAGATGACCTTTTCTTTCAAGCTATCCCCTTACCCCTGAACTGCGGCAGACGAACGGGATAGAATGCAGGAACAACTAGGCCTCACACGTTCACAGCGTTTGCTCCCTTTCTAGCGGGATCGTTAGTTTCCACACTGAGCGCTTGAGTCTCCCGTTTTCCCCCGAAATAAAGCAGTAGAACCGAACACGTGGAACCACTTATGTTAATAACACAGAGGTCTGCCCTCGCCGAGACGAACCGGAAGACTTGGCGCCCACATTATATTCCATGTTTTTGGATTTTGGCTCGGATGTTAGTCCACTTGCCACATTGCTCCCGGTCACTTAGGATTGTGGCGACCCTCCCAGATGATATACACCTTATTCCGGTTTGGAGACGTTACCGTTGGGATGTCTGAATGTCGAGTTCTACGCTTCCGGAACGCCCTGATTCTTACAAATATCCTTTTAAATTATTCGTACTTTGTTAATACATGAAATGCATCTCGGCTTCTACTAGGTGTTCCTTGATAGTACTAGTGGTATCACGAGATGACCTTTTCTTTTAAACTATCTCCTTACCCCTCCTACTCACTCCTCATAGCGACCCTTAAACATTCTATCTAGAACTGGGCAGACAAACAGGACAGAATGCAGGAACAACTAGAACCTCACACGTTCAGAGTATGTGCTCCCTTTCTAGCGGGGTTATTAGCTTCCACACTGAGCAGTTAAGTATCTCGCCCTTCTTTGGTTTTTCTTGTTTATACTACAGTACTGATTAGACATATAATTTTCTTGGTAATTATTTACGGTAAATATTTACTGACACTTACCATCGTCGATTTTGATGGTTTTTGGAAAACCAATACATTTTCAGCCGCTGATAACGAATCCGAAATCAGTTTTTTTCCTTCAGTAATTTTAATAATAAAATGACTGAATACATAATTAAAATATCAAAATTACACATATTTTCCAATTTACTTTATATTACTCAAAAATTACATCAGTACATTGTATACCCTATTAAAAATAGCAATTGACCGGTGCAATTTTATAAATATAAATTGGAAAATATGTGTAATTTTGATATTTTATTTATGCATTTAATAGTTTTCTTATAAACATTCTTATAAAAAAGGATGGCGGGTATCTCGGAAACCAAATTGCGCCGAAAACTGTGAGTTCGGATTCGTCATCAGCGTCTGAAAGTCTACCGTTGTACTAAGAATTATTAAAATCGGCGGTGGTAAGTGTGATTACATACTTACCTTAATTACTTTTTTAATCCATCGCCAATGACTGTTTTTTTGTATATTGGTATGGACTTTTGGTATCCTGAATCTGAAGTCAATATTTTTCGATCAAGTTTCGTTTTCCAGTTATTCATATTCAAAGTTCATAAGCATCCTAAACCTAATTTACTTCTTTTCATAATTTTTTTTATTAGAATTCGCGTATTCTCTGTAAAACTACTACGAACAATTACAAAGAGACGTAAAGTAAACTCTCTTTTTGTTTTTTTTTGTTACATAAGTAGGTGGAACGGTACCAGCAGGATCGCAAGGCTCTAGGTCAATTGATACCGAGTTAGCAACAGGTAAAACGCCGTAGATATAATCTTTAAAACCCTAACACAAAAGGCGGAGTGCACCACTGGCAGAATTCTAACATTTAGCATTGGCCCCCTGGTCTCGCTATTGTGCCTCCGCGTTCCTGCTGGTACCGATTCACTTCATGTATGTAAGTATGTATTACAGTGCATATCAGCTACTGTAATTTCTATCAATTAATATGTTTTTTCTTTAAAGTTGTAGCGCCGTGGTTTTTTCATGCTGTCAAGACGCCAACATGAAGAAAAAGTTACCACTCCAAAACAAATGAAGTAGAGTTGTTTTTGAATATTCCCAATGTCCTAATTTTTTAAGAAGAAGAGAGTTTTGTTACGTCTTTTAAAATTTAGTAGGATTTTCACACAGAACTAGTCAATTTAAAAAAAAGAAAGAAAAAGTGGGAAATTTTAATTTATTAAACCATCACTTTGATCCGATATGATTTTACCGGTGTATCAGGCTTAATCCTTGCAAAAATTTTTAAATCAATCTAATAAGTAGTAATTTTTCAGACTGATTTTTTTGAATATTTTATAAGGCCGTCATTTTGTTTCGCCATCTTGGATGCCTGCCAAAATGTTACCAATTCATTCGTATGAAACACTTGTTCTTTATGCAAAATTAGAGGTAAATTGGATACTTTTTAGTAACAATTTTTTTAACATTTCCCTAGGCCTTCTTTTTTTTCGCCATATTTTATTTTTATTAAAATAAAACCAGGACATGTTCGTATGACCTTTAATTTTTGACCATAATCTGAAGTTAACCGGTTAAACAGTTTTTAGCTATGCTGTGAATTGACAGACAGACCGGTAAACAAACGGAATTGAGGAATTTTATTTGACCGGAATAATGTTTTTCCGAGATCTTGAATTCGTATCACAGATTTACCAGTTCATCTCTATATCACACTTAATTCTTGACAATTGTTGTACAAAATTTGAAATCAATCTAATAAGTAGTTTCTCAGACTGATTTTTATAAATATTTTATTAAGCCGCCATTTTGTTTCACTAGCTTTCTTTATTTCTACGTAATTCTTGATCTATATTCAAAATTTGAAGAAAGTTAGATAAGAAGATTTTCAGTAATATTTTTTTTTAACATTTTTACCAAAATATTAGCAGGTCAGCTCCATATGACCTTTCATTTTTGAGCAAAATTTGAAGTCAATCGGGTAAGTAGTTTTTAGCTATGCTGCGAAAGGACATGCAGACAAACTGACAGATAGACCGAAGGAGTTGAGAAAATTTGTTATCTTTTTTTTTAGCATCTAGGGACGCTGATACGTGAAGATTGGAGGGTGCAGGGAGATTTTTTCACGATTACACTTTACGAGGGTATATACTAAATTTTAAAAATAATGTCTGAAATATAAAATTTTAAAATACATTTTTGTTTCAATAATCGACACTATCATTGCTGTTTTTAAAGGCTATTTTAAAATTATATACTAGAGACAAAAAGAGGGTCTCAAGTACCATCACACTATTTTAAATACATTCATCCACAACCACTAAATTATTTAATGAAATCATCAATACCAATAAAAGATTATTCAAAAAGTCTGCGATAAAAAGAATATTATCAAAAATTGGTGCCTTAGTGTTTAATCGAATGAGTTTTAACTTGAATCTCTTTAAGCTGTAAAATTCAGTTAGTATTTACTAACTCAAGATATCCGGTTTATTATATCATGAGTAAATGTAAATATTTCATAGCATAAGACCCTTTTGAGCGTTGCCAGATTGTAAAAAGACAATAAAATATATGGCTTACGAAATAAATTGTTCATTCTCCCGAACAGACCCGCGAATATTCAAATTTGACAAGAATAATTATAGATTATTTTTCACCCCTTGCAACCCTTTGCTTCGATTCTCTTGCGCAATAGGGCGAGTTGAATGGCCCCTCCACGAGGCTTGCGATTTTGTTAAAAGCCGCTAGGTCTTCGATCCGCTGAGAAAATGGTGAGATATTTTGCTTTTTACGCTGATTTAGACCTAGTTAATATACCGGAAGGGGAGTTTTTATTTAAAAAGGGATTTCCCTTATTCTAGGCATACTTATAATTTAGTACATTCAGTGCTAGGAGTAGGCAAATGTTTTACCAACCATTACTAAATTGTAGTGAGCGGCTGAAAAAAACCATTTTACATAAATTGTTTCCTTTCAAGATACGATAGTAAATTAGCTTTACCAGCAAGTAATTTTAGAGCCAATATACATAGAAAGTGTACAGGGTGTCATGTCCACTTTGGGACGTAATTTAATGTGGAAAAAGGCAATAAATATTTTTGTTTTTGAATATCTTATAAAACCTTTGAAGCACACCGAATGTTGTGACGTAAAGTTGTAGAGGAGTCTGGGCGCTAAGTTCCTTGTAGAAGCTCCTTAGATTAGATTATTATAAAGAACTAAAAAGAAGGAGAACACTATAAGACGTTTAATAAGACTTATTGAAAATCAAGCCTTATAAAAGAATGTAAAAAGTAGTTTTTATTTAATTGATTCTAATCTGCTTCGTCCGAATACTGAAGCAGCAATATTGTTAAAAATAAAAGAAATGCAATTATATATTTGACAAACTCTATGGTTTCGACAGTTCTTTTACAGAGTTAATAGAGCCTAAACTTTTCTAAAACTTTCACTTGAAAAACAACCTTTTATAAATCTTATTATGTACTTTTAAAATAATAATTCTACAGAATTAATATGTCTTTCGATATTCAGTTTTTGTCTGATTGCATTTTAAATGCACGTTTTTTAACATGAAATTCATTACATTCCAAAACTTTTGTGACTGTAATAATTGTGGCAATTGCACTACACAATTTCCATATAATGTCTAAATAAAAGGCTTGTCGCGGCCAAGTATTAGCGTTCTCGTGCAAATACTAATATGCGTCTTTATGGTGTACACAACCCCAAGAGAAATATCTGACGAAAACAAAAATCCTGGCTTAGCTTAAATAAACTACGGCTACGCTGATTTCCAGGGTTAACAATATATGAGTAATTAGTCACATATCTGTATATGTCCAAACGGTCAAACCTCATGAAAATTAGTAAGAAGCAGGTCTCTACCAACATATTATCAAAGTTTTGGGGGGGGGCTGTCTAGGCCCCTGCCTGCTAATATATATTATATGGACTATACAGCGGAAGTAATCGTGTGTGGTGGAATTCGCAGAAGTAATCGCAAACATTTTTGAAAGATATAAGTTGGGTTTTGGAGTTCCTAGTCCCAAGAACACCAAAAACAATTTTCAGAAAAAAGTGTGTCTATATGTATGTGTTTAAACAAACTGTGCGCGCACGATAAAATTCATATTTTGAAACTACATTTCAGCCAAATTGAGAACAGAAAATAGTTATGGTAAATGTTTTGATATCAAAAAATGGTTCAAATCAATAAAATCATACGAAAGCGTAGAAGGAAGGACCAGCAAATTTCAAATTTGTTTTTTTTTGTTAATTTCCTACTTATCTCGGAATCTATGAAATTCCGACTTACTAACTCGGAATTTATTAAATTCCGATTTTCATCTCGGCATTTTATAAATGTTATTAATCTCATATGGTGATGACTTGGTTATATTATTTTGGTAAAAATCCATTATGGCGGTCTAATAAAATGTTAAAATTATTACTAACATCCTACTTATCTAATTTACTTTAAATTTTGTACAAAAATCAAATATGATATAGGCGATAAACTGTTAAAATTTTGTTGTGGGGATTTTACACCAAAAATCAAATGTGAAACAGGGATGAACTAGTAAAAATATATTTAGTTCTATATAGCAAAACAAAATGGTAGCCTAATTAAATATTTAAAAAATCGGTAAAATTCTCTTTGCTAGAATGAAAACTTTCTTTCTGTGAAATAAAATAATAAATGTTATAATTGATTTTTTTATGAATTATGCGAAAAAAGTATAAAAAATCAGTAAATTCACCTTTATCCACCCCCCTTGTACAGAACTCTACTACTTATAATAAACAGTCTACATATGCATATAATTATTTGGTAATAACTTTATAAAAATTCTATAAACTGTGATTTTTTACAATTTTTTAAGTTTTTAATTTATTTGTTATTATTATTATTATTGTTTATTTCTCATAACATCAGTTACGTAGTCTACAAAAAAATATGTCCGTTATTATTTTTCTCTCTAGAAAGACGGTTTTATTCCAGGAAACGAAATTTTACCGAATATTTAAACATTTTATTAGGCCGCAATTTTGTTTTGCTATATAGGATTCGCAGCAAAAATTATCCAGTCTATCCCTGTTTAACACTTGATTTTTGTGTACCTGAATTTTTAAATATTTCATTAGAGCGCCAGTTTGTTCCACTATGATGGATTTCCACAAACGTTTTACTATTTTGAAATTTTGAAGTCCATTCGTTAAGTAGTTTCTTAATAATGATTTTTTTACCCTTGATACATATGACATTTGATTTACGACCACAATTTGAAGTCAATCGGATAAGTAATTTTTGAGCTATCACGCGTAGAGACAGAATAACAGAACGAGAGACAGACCGACAGACTGACGGAAATGGGAAGACATGTTTTTCAAGGCCCAGAGACACGTAAAGGCATACAACTGTAAAAATCTCGGAATGTGATTTTTTCACGATTACAATACTTTCCTCTTACGAGGGAAGTAAAAATTATAAAATAAAAATCAATTAACAATAAAAAATTTTAAAAAAATGTTATATTGGAGTATCAAAGCAGTGGTTACCGGTTAGGTTTAGGTATGGTAAGTGAATGAATGTTTGTATGTACGTATATCTGAACTAAAAAAGTTGTGATGATGTAAATGTATTTGTTTCGGTCTTATGATTGTTAGACATGTGAATAAAACATGTATTATCATAAATTTTTATTTGCACATGTGTAAAATAACTATCTACGAGAAAGATAACTTTCGGCTTAACAAACACAAAATATTTTTAAAAAATCGGGAAATTGGCCTTTATTTCGTTTCATTCCAACAAAATTCCACCACATACAGATAATATAGTTTATATATACATATATTTATTTGGCAATATTGTACATATTGTAACATATTTCACTTGTAATAACGAGTTTTTTATTATACGGTAAGTTCGGGTATTTTGACACAAAAATAAGTAAAGCCGTTTGCACAAAGCTTTCCTTGTAATGAAACTTTCTTTGAAAAAAAGTGACAAAATAATATTTATATAATGTGTATAAACTTATTACCAAATAACTCTATGTATATAAAACGAAAACTTTCACGGTTGTGGTCAATTAAGGAATCATGTTTCTTTTTATTTGTTTTTATTTGTTCTTTTTGCAATTCTGTATTCGTGAAAAAATCAGCCTCCGAGATTTTTGCAGCCTTCTTCCGGGTCTCTGGATCCCGAAAAACATGTTCTTCAATTTCCGTCAATCTGTCGGACTGTCTGTCGTCTTTTCATTCTGCCTATACGCGGCATAGCTCAAAAACTACTTACCGAATGGACTTCAAATTTCGCTCAAAAATAATGTTTGATATAGGAATAAAATAAAAGTGTGTAAATCCATCATGGTGAAACAAATTGGGGCTTTTTAAACATTTCATTAATGTTTAAAATTCAGTACAAAACACTACTTATCCAACTGACTTGAAATTTGACAGAAAAATCAAGCGTTACAGGAATAGGGGTATTCAAATAAAATATTTTTTCCGTAATTAAAAACAATTTTTACAGTCATCGGATACATTGAATATGAATAATAAGATAACGTAATATATAAATCCTATGAAACATTTGAAAGTGACAGTACTTAATGCGTATTTAGATGTAATAGTAAATCAGCTAGATAAAAGATTTACTGCGTTCATCATTTTCAGTTCTAAATTCTCAGATATTGGTTTAATTAATTCACTCAGCAATTTTGGAAAAAGCTCAGTTATTAATGGAGAAATATTGATTTAATGATGTAACTTCTCAACTAGCAACTGATTTAGGGTTTTATCCGACAACTTAAAAAAAAATCTGGAAATTATGGCCCAAATCCAAACCTACAAAAACATAGCTTGGAATTCATAAAATCTAATTTTTTACACATTTTTAAAAACGACAATTTTAGATATGCGATTTTTAATTTTTTTACTAAGGGGGTATACCCGATTACAAAACCATATTTTTATGTTGTAAAATAAAATTAGATATATAGGATACCATACCAGGCGTTTTTTATAAACCGATTTTATAATATATCAGTAATTATTTTCATAGCGTACCTGACCCTAAGCCTGAATGTACTTATTTTTCGTAAACATTTAACGTAAAAGCCAAGCAACAAAAACGAAGCTTTAAAAAGAAGATATACATTGTGTTAGAGATACAAGTGGTGAGAGTTTTGAAAAAATATTTAAAAAACGCCCAAAAATAGGCAAAGAAAAATAATATTTAGGTAAACACTTGGCGTAATTTGCAGTGTTCCTTCTTTTATTCAGCAGTCATTTTCAGCAACTATTGTGTATGTTCGAAACTACTTAACTTCGAAATGATAAAAACACGCATAGTAAATCCGGTTTTTGCCTTTACATACTTTAACTATGAAGATGAAGTGAAATGTTTCGAAATAAAACGTAGCGTTTAAATTCAACTTGCGATGATAAAACATTATCCGAATCACTTGTTCTGTGTAATTTTAATTATTTTAGTTTTGTTTATGCTCTTTTCTTAAATAATATTGAAAAGGGGAGAATACAGAAAGTTCAGAATTCATGTGTTGCTAAATATGGCGAATCGCGGCGAATTGTATTTTGCAAATTTTTTGTATAAAATTTTAAATATGTCTCGTCTAAGTTATTTACAATGCCGGCTTAATCCACGCGGCCAGCTTCACACTGTAAATATTAGGGATCATACCCCCCTGACTATTCCAAGGCATTCAACTGTAATCTTGCGAAAAGGTATCAGGCAGTCCAGCTTCAGTATAACATACCCCAGCAGATAAGATACTCCGAGAGTGTCAAGGCATTTCAAAAACTATACAAAGCCTTATTGGTTACGCGTCAGTATCCAGATCTCTGATGCTATAGGTATCCTCTGTATGTTTGTTGTTATGAATATTATAAATTTTAGATTTTGTTTAAACTATTTATTTTTATAGTGTTTTTTTTTATAGTTGTTTTAAAATTTGTTTGTTCTATTTAAGTCTCAAACATTATATTTAACTGTTTCTGCTATTTTTATTATTTAGTTTAGAGCCTATGAATGTATAGCGAGCCCTTTAAGGAAGGTTAAATGTAAGAATAGCTGCAAAATATTTTAGTAAGAACAATTTTGTAAATCCTATTTTCAAATAAAAGACGTTTGTTATTATTATTATTATTATCTGACGAACGTTCTATTTGGCTATATGCATGTGATTATAATTCGGTAGATTCGACAGCACATGTATTAAAACCTCTTCAATGAGCGAAGGTTTATAATTTTCTCATCAAAAAAGGATATTTATTGAGTGGATAATTATGACCACGGAGTATAATGCAAAAAAAATGCTTATAAACATGCTTTAAAGGTAGTTTTTTAAAAAATTTTCGAAGGGTGGTTTTTCAAAAGATTTAACAGTATGTGTTAGTGTTTCACCACCTTTTTCTAAACATGGGGTTGATATTAGGGATTAGGGCTATTATGCTACCGCATTATTTATTCTTGGCCTACAATCTGAAATGTGTTACTTCAAAATTATATATATATATATATATATATATATATATATATATATATATATATATATATATATATATATATATATATATATATATATATATATATATATATATATATATATATATATATTTAGTAGTTTAATAGTTTTACTTTTAAGGAATTTAAATATTTTGTAAACATACAATAAAAACTACTTGTTAGTATCTGTTGATATTACGTCCTCAAGCCTGTCGATATCGGTGAGGTTTCCCCCACGTCTCGGATTTTTTGAAGGGGTGCGGATATTTTCGAAAATTATGTGTATGTTAGACAGTCAACTTTACATTTAATAGTTTCCGGTAATAAAGAGTAAGGTATAGACATTTTTTAACTACTTATCCAATTTACTTGAAATGAAAAACCAACTAATACGTAAGATTCAACTGTTAAAATTTTGGTACGAATACAAGATGGTGAAATAATAGAGGATTAATAAAGTATTAAAAAAAATCAGGATGAAAAAATTAGTTATTAAATTAATTTCAAACATTGTGTAAGAATTAAGCCTTACAGAGATGAATTGGTAAAATTGTGGCACGTATTCAAGATGGCGGAACAAAATGGCATCCCAATAAAATGTTTGTAATCATGAAAAAATCAGCCTTCCAGATTTGCATATTCAAATTTTAGAGTCCCTAGATCCTAGATGCGAAAAAATATATTTTCGTAATTCCGTCGTTCTATCTGTCGGTCTGTCTGGCTGTCAGTTCGCGGCATTGCTAAAACATTGCTAACCTGGTTGACCTTAAATTTTGATCAAAAATTAAGTGTCATGTGGAGATGACCTGCTAACATTTTGATGAAAATCCAATATGTGGTGGTTATTAAATTAATTTCAAACATTGTGTAAGAATCAAGCCTGATACAGAGATGAATTGGTAAAATTGTGGCACGTATTCAAGATGGCGGAACAAAATGGCATCCCAATAAAATGTTTGTAATCATGAAAAAATCAGCCTTCCAGATTTGCATATTCAAATTTTAGAGTCCCTAGATCCTAGATGCGAAAAAATATATTTTCGTAATTCCGTCGTTCTATCTGTCGGTCTGTCTGGCTGTCAGTTCGCGGCATTGCTAAAACATTGCTAACCTGGTTGACCTTAAATTTTGATCAAAAATTAAGTGTCATGTGGAGATGACCTGCTAACATTTTGATGAAAATCAAATATGTGGTGGAACAAAATGGCGGCCTGGTGAAACTAATTATCCGTTTTACCTCAAATTCGATTCGTTCATTCGTTTCGTCTATTCATTTGAATGAACGAATGGGCGAATCAACGAATGGATGAATGTTTCATACACTGTCTTTATCAATTTTTATTTAATATTTCCGCATGGATGGCGGTCTTAAAAAATCAATTTAAGAACTATTTATTCAATTTATTTTATATATGCCTAGACATCAAGTGTGGCGTAGGCAGAAACTGGTAAAATACTGGTATCAATCCAATATGATGGAACAAATTGGCACCTAATAAAAATGTTTGAAAAGACAGTATGTGTATGTGTGGTACTCAATGACTATATGCAGAAGTAAATTGGGTCAGTTTGCACTATTTATAATAAAATTAATGATATAACTTTACTTTATTTTTTAAAAACCTCTCTGGCTTAAAAAATACTAATAACTTAGCCTTAAAGATCAAAAGTTTGAAAAACTGATGAAAAATAGACTATTTTTACTTATGAATCTAATTAGTCCAAATTATTTTTGTAAAATGTTAACCAGGGTGGTGTAAAACTTATTTTGCCGTATGTATAAGAATATAATAAAGATTATAATAGAAAATTTACTCACCTTAGTAGTTGAAATTGAAAAGTCCTTACAATATTAATGTTAGTTATCTTTCTTTTTGACGCAAGAAAAGGGTCTAAAGTAAGAAGAAGGATATCTAATAAATCTTTATTTGTTGTTGTTGGTGTGAGATAATCGATGTTGCGTCGCCTTCAATAGCGTTCTCGGAAAGTTCTCCAATTGGCAGCGAAAATGCGTCGATTATCTGACATCCATGAACAAGCACTTTATGGATGGTGCTCGGCGTATTATATCATTTATAAAGATTTATGCAAAGATTTCTAGTTTTCTCTAGTAATACTTTAAATTTATTCAAATCTATTACACCACTAATGGCTAAGACTCGCAATATTATTGAAAATTTTTCCATTACATTTTGGTCAACTCCTGTAATTTCCGAGCTAGTTTGGGATTTCCAAAAAAATCTTCTTGCCGTATTACCGTTATTTGATGAGCCATATCCTGGCTTTGCATTATTCACTGTTAAAGCCATTTTAGCTTTAAATTCTGCTTGGATTCGTTTTTTATTGGCTTCTACAATCGTCTTATTTTCGGGTCCCCGAATTTGTCACAATTTTTATTGGTAGTCGGTATCCAATATGAAAAAGACACTGAAAAAAATGAATCCAGCAATGAATGTGGATAAATCAAAGCGGTAATTATCTGGGTTAATGGGACGATCAATTACTCTTAAAGTGTTCATAGAATGTTACTTACACTGCCGTCCACAACAAATTAGACTGGAATTTACATTTAAGATCTTTACTGGTTTCAGTTTCGAAGGGTTGTAAATTTTTAATTATTCCGTTGATATATTTTTCCGTATTATGCACAAGATTGGAGTTTTCTTTTTGAAATAAAAATTTAATGGACCTTCAAAAAAGAGTTGACGAAGGTCTAGGATTTCTCCACTGTTCTTGCCCCGTTTTCTCATCAATTGACCTTAGAGGCACCAGCTTCAATAGCAGAAAAACTTGCGACAGACTGAACGCGACCATTTTCTGATACCACATACTCAGTTACGTGATACCACTTACTCAGCGCTAACTCAGCTACACGCATTTTTTTTTGTTTTAATTGCTGTATCTTCAAAAGCAACCCGAGGTCTTCCTCTCCGACTTTAGATTTAGTTTGATCTCTGCCCGAAGATGGCTCCTCTAGTTGATTATTACCATAATATATAACTTGTTCTAACCAAATCGACTCGCTTTGCCAAAATTGCTTTTGCCATTTATTGGCAATTTTTAGACCGAAAAACTTAATATATTTCATAATTTCATCTTTTAAACTCTTTGAAGGTTGGTCTACATTAATAAGAGATAACATTTCGTCATACACCACTTTTTTTCGAAGTCCTTTTGGAGTAACCAGCCAAATATCTATCAAGTCTTTATTTTTCACTATTACATTCGCTTCTAAAAAAATAAAAACTCCGCTAATGGTAACCCATGCTGATTCATTTTTTTTTTTGGGAGAACATTATTAGCCTACGAACAATTTATTAAAAAATCTTGAAAGTGATGCGAGGTGATTTTTTTTAAATTGAATAAAGTTTAAAATTCTGAAACATCTACAAAAATTTGTACTTGAAAGTTGGTACGAAAAAATATGTTTTAACAATGTAAAGTACTTCCGATTTGAGCGGAATTCATATTCATATTATACGAAAGCTATAACACTTTAACATACTCAAAGTAACTTTGACATATAATAATTACAGCGTGTAAGCCTGATTCTCGGCAAGGCATAACATGTCAAAGTTATGATGCGCTGATAAGCAAAAGCATGGCCAACTTAAGTAAAGTAATTTTTTTTATTTATAGGGGCAAATATCTTACCAAACGACGTGATATTAGAATTTTATAGTTTGAAATTTTGTTTTATATTAATTTTGTCCATAGTACGTCACTTGTGCATCGTGATGAATTCGTACCAGTTTATTCTTACAGCACATTTAATTTTAGTAAAAAATTTGGAAGTCATTTGAATAAGAAACATTTTTTACGTTTTTTTTTAAACAATTTATTTAGCAGTCATTTTGTTCCGCCGTTTTGAATTCGTACCACAATTTTACTAGTTCATCTCTACGTCACACTTAATGCTTGCACACAATTTAAAATCACTAATAAGTAGTTTTTCCAGGCTGATTTTCAGCTATTTTATTAGCCCACCGTCTTGGATTCATAGGTACCAAAATGTTACCAGGTCATTTTTATGTAACACTTGATTTTTGCGCGAAATATGAGGTATTTTGGATAATTAGTTTTTTAGTGGTAATATTTTTAGCATTTCACCAGGCCGTCATTTTATTGGATATTTACCAAAATGTTACCAGGTTATCCATATAAAAACTTTCAACTATTGATCAGAATTTGAAGTCAATCGGGTAACTAGTTTTTTAGCTATTGGGCATCTAGAAAAGCTAAAACTTGAAGTTATTTAATACTTTGCAGGGGAATTTTTTTCACTATTACTCACAATTTTGTATTCGTACCAAAATTTTAAGAGATTATTTCTACGTAATATTTGATTTTTGTGCAAAATTGGTAAGCAGTTTTTTTAGTAATATTTTTTTTTACATTTCACCAGGCCGCCTTTTTTTCCGCCATATACATACCAAAATGTAATTTTATATCCTTAAGATCCCTGATTTTTTATGAAAATTTCAAGTTAATCTTATAAGTAGTTCTTGAACTATCCTGCGCACAGAGAGACCGACGGAATTGAGAAAACATCTTTTTTTGTTATCGATCGATGTATACTTCCCTTTTACGATAAAAATAAAAATAAATTTAGGAGAAATATTTTAACTTAAACAGGAATATCATGGTGTCCTATCAGATGCGGTGGTGTAATTGCGGTTATAGTAATATATTCCTAGTATAATATAGGCCAGATAAAAGGTTCGGTAAACTAATGGATATTTTGTTACATAGGGGAATTGGTACGAGCCGGAGCGCGGCAGCGCGGAACTACTGCTGAACCGTTACTTGGTTAGTAGCAGGTTACCAGCGTCAAAAGTATACACAAAAAAAGAAATTACAAAATTCATAATCATTATTACTCTATAAATTAAAAGATCGTTGGTAGATATATTCTGAAATATTTGCGTTGCAACTCCGAAAGTTGAATAAAAGGTGATGGAAGGAGTTTAGTTTGATCGGATCTAACTCCCTCGTTAACCTGAAAATCCTACAAAGAATCTGCACCGAACGGAATATATACTATTTCAAGAACAGGTATTGCTAAAAACATTTATATTTTTATCAACCTGTTAAAATAGAAGCACCTTATATAGATATATTAAACGTATTCAATTAATTCGAATACGGGGTTTTATTTCAACACATGTTGCTACTGACTGACTAGAGGACGACACAGTGGCGTAGCTACAAATTTTGGGCCCCTTCTGCAGTTTTCGGTAAAGGCCCCCCTCTCAAAATAGAAAAATACCTGATGACAAAAAAAGGTCCTTTACTTGTCGATAAATGTAGCCCCCAAAGTATAGCCGGAAAATATATGATGATTAAAAAAAGGATCATCCATGCCCCCTGGCCTCGTGGCCACCCCCGCACCGCGGGAGCTGGCGAGGGTGTAACTACGCCACTGCGGACACAAATGCAAGTTTCATGGTTTTACTTTATCCGAAACCCTTGGAATAAAGCACATGAACTGCGGTTAAGACCCATGTAGATACATTTTACACTAACAAGAATGGTAACTCTTATTAATTCTTACTAACGTAATATATCTTTTTTAATCAAATGCCCCCAGAGCTCTTAACCCAAGCAAAGTGTTTGAAAAAAAAAATATTTTACAAGGCATTACCACGGTTAAGTGAGTGTGAACTTTTTTTTTAGTTATCGTCGCTAATTTTCTTGAGGTTATTAAGCTTATGCTCTTTTATAGTTACCAAATGTGAATATTTGCTCACCCTAAGACCGGATTTTAAATACGCCACTCAAAAAAAGAAATTCTATTTGAGAGCAATATCTCAGTTAGAAATAAAATAAAATAAATCACTGATATTGCTCTTGATTACCATAACATATATCTGTTATGACTGCTAACTATCCTAGAAACTATAGTTGTTTAACACCTTTTGTTTAATTTGTTATTCCTTAGACATTTTTTATTATTTTAAATAATTACTCTTTTTATTTTTAAAATTATCTAATTTAATGATGTTTACTAAGGAAAACAATACTTTAAAAATAAAAATTGAACCTTTTATGCATAAAATAATATGTTTGGTACTGATAAATCCTTCATAGATATAATATCGTCAAAAGGTCAAAAACGTTGATTCGTAAACCCATGTCATTGTATATTGTTAAATTTATCTTTTGATGTTCTATTTAAATATGCAATAATATATAGGGAGTATATTCGATAAAATTAAGAAAATCGTCAAAACTCATGTTAATTAACTTTCAATTTTCACCTAAAAATATGTAAATTGTACATAATCTCATTACCTTCCACCGTAAAACCGCCCTTGATTGGTCTTGAGCCTCGACCGACCCTAAATTTTGGAGTACGAGCCGTCACTGATGGTTTAGGTAATTTAATGATTCATTGTCGCATGAACACAATGACGTGTCGGATAGTTTTAATTTTTGTATGCTTGTTGAAATCTCCCATGCCCAACCAGAAACCTGAAATAGGAAACAGACAATATGCGAGACAGCTACTGAGTAGCGGTACTAAGTGCATTATTTATGTATAATTGTTTCCCGGTCTCTCGTGTTCTTTCTTTGATTATTCTAAATAAATCTGAACGTGGGATAACTTCTAAGGGAAAAGAAATAGTTTTTTCAAGCGATTTTTAAATATTTTATTATACCAAAATGTTACCAGTTCATTCCTATGCAGTGGCGGCTCGTGGTGAATTATATTGGGAGTTCAATAACAAATTTAAAAATAGGCATACTTAAAATAAAAATAAATATCTTATCTTTATACTGAGCTTTAAATTCTCATAAAATTCAGGTCTACTCTTCTTTCTTTAGAATTGGAAAAATGATGAATGCCACGTTCGTTAAAATTGCACGCACATTCCTTTTATAAATGATTTCTCGATTGCTAAAGCGGATAGTCTATCTTGGCCCAACTCCTCAACCACATTTATAAGCCCTCGAAAAAACCCTGGATTTTCAGACAAAGCTGTTTCATCATGGCCACGTAGTGCCAGCTCGAATGCCCCACAAAATTTTACACAATCTATAATAACAAAAATTTCGATACTTGAAATTAGACAATACATACATTAGACAAGTTTTCGGTACCAGCAGAAGATAAACACCCTTTATACATGAAAGAAATATAATTTAAAAATTCAAGTTAAATCAAAAAATTGTATATTTCTTTGGTATAATTTTAGGAAGAATAATGGAAAAACGATGAATTTTTCCCCATTTGGAAGTCATTTTTCGACATCGATCCCACATATACATCAATTTGCAGCTAAATTATCTCAGGAAGTATCCTCATCGGTTTCTTTTTCTAATCCACCTGAAGATGTTACATTAACAAATAGGTAAGTGTTAAACGAGAAATAAAAATTCCTATATTAAACCTTTGTTTTCCTGAGTCGGCGCTATTTTCGGATAAAGATATGTCTTGTTTTTATATAAATATAAAAAAATATTTAAAAAATTATGCTGGGTTCCCCTTGAATCCGAAAATGGGTTAGTTTTACTAGTTGATTGTTCTAATGAAGGCTTATAGTGGGACGTGCGGTTGGCCAGATTTCTTTGTGCTTTAGCGGTCATCCCAAAAAATCTTGTTTATTACTTTAAATTGTATATCTAGCTGAAATTTTAATAATACTAAAGTAAAAAGAAAGTATTTTTTTAAAATTTAAAAATTATTTTACTTGTCAACTGCATTTTCTTCACATTTTTCATACACTTTATTCCTCTCTCTGCCCCTAGACAACCAATTGCATATTCCGAGTCTCCATAGTTTTATTCTTAATCAAAAACAATATATTTATAGAGGATATAACGTATTATTATTAGATTGTATATATACAGAGCCATTTCGTTAAGGACTACGGATACCGAAATATATTGTTTAAAGACAATTCGGAATTGGTCAAATTCTAAGTGTATCGTCAGCAGCGACCCAGGGGGTATGTTTTTTGAAATTTGTATAATTAGTTATGGGCTTTGGTTTAAGTTAGAAAAAAAAAACTCCTACTTTTTGTTGTGAGCAAATAATTGTGGTAATGTCTTATGGGTTTAAGTTTCTAATGTCTTTATTCATAATAACAAATGCATAAGCACAGGATATTTTTTGGAATCTCTGGTTTCGGGGGGTGGGAGGGGCCAATTACCTCCTCTACTTCCGCCACGTAGCGTTTTTAACGTCAAAATATTGAAAAAACTAATTGAATGTAATCTTCTACTCCTTAGTATTAAATTTATTTTGCACAGAATGGTTGCTTTTGCACAGTGCCTTAGTACTTCTTCTTTAAACACCGCAGTTGTTTTAGATTTAATCTTAAATATTTGCATGATATCGCAAGGAACAGTGTGACTACCTCCTTTGCTGGTGCATTTTCTTTAATTCGTGTGCCAAGTCTTGATATTTTAGGGGTTTGTCCACTGTCATGTCTTCTGGATATTATGGTTGGTAAGGATGGAAAACTATAGGAGATGAGTTACTTTCTGGGTTTTGTTTATCAGAATGATATCTAGTTGGTTGTGAGTAATGTGACGGTGTGTGCCAATACAATTTATAAGCATTATTTTCAAGCAATGCTTGAGGGTTGTATTGGAAGTATGATTGTTTCAGCACTCTGAATTTCAGGTTTAGGTCTAGCTGAAGATGAGTTATCTCGGCTACATTATTATGCCTTTCAATGCATTAGGTTGGGGCGAAGTAAGAGCATATGTGCTAGACTCAGTAGCGTAGCTACGGGGGTTGCAATTCAACTCGGCGCTAAGCCTAAATAGGAGACGATTTATTCCGACAACTAAATATTATAATGAAATATAATAAACATTATGTAAATTTACTCTAACAATCAAATGTGTATGGTTAAAAGAGTATTTTTATGGAGAAATAACAAAGTGTTGCTAAGAAGTTCTTATCAAATTCTGTGGTAATAAAAAATTTAGCATAGAAAATGAATTAAAAATGCATATACTTAATAGTGTTACAAATATTATATCCCATGTAGTTTAAAAATATTGTAGATAAATTTAGTAAATTTGAGTTTTCATGTCTAATCGCCTTTACTGTCCCCGATGAAGATTTATCTAACTTTGCTCAGTTTTTCAAAAACTCTAGTTTATGAGTTTATTGATCTTAGTTTTTGTAAATATCACATTTCTTAGATGTGTGTACCGCTCTTTTAGTATTGTGGACAATACATTAACTTAATTACGTGTTCCGACTCATTATTATTATAATTTTTTCACAGTAGTTCTGGTTTTTGGAAAATGCTCGTAAAGATCAAGTCAATCATCCGTTGCCAGTACACGCCAAACGGTATGACACGTATCTTGGCGACAGCAGCTTTTGAGCAGTACTTACCGCTATTTTTAAATTCTGGATGCCAATGTATGTAAGGATTTCAAGAAAGTAATTTCAAAAAAACTCGAACATACATCCTTCTCAGTTTATCTGCAAGGTATTTCTCTAATCTTTCTCTAAAATTGCGCTTTCATCTGCCGGAATTTTTGTATGTCTATAACGTGTGTCTTTCGGTGGTTTTTAACAAAACACTATGATGTATGGTCGACTGTTACTCACTTCTCAATCTGTCGTTATCACTAGGTCCCATAAGACCTACCATGAGTCACTTTCAAGCATTGTTCCGTGGCTGGTAGTGGTAGTTTTGCTGTATGAATTATGCTCGCAACTTTATTGTTTATATTTAGACAATTTTTCGGGGCTGGTTATTGTCACCCTGCGGTTAGGTGTTGTATTATTATTATTCTTATTATTATTGTATTAAATATTAATTATAGCTTTGGTATTATTTAATATAGATTGGAGTTTTTAGTGCATACTATTAAACATTATTAATGATTTGTCTTATAATATTGCTAACTTCCTGTTCAATTCGAGTGGCTATAGCCTCATTGGGCAGTTTAAATAAATAAATAAAAATATTTCGTGGATTCTCAATAGTATTCCCTTCTTAACCTCACCAGTATTTCATATTTCAAACTCAACTTAGCAACTACCAAAGCTATCAATGGTCCTGAGTTCGTATTCGGGGCAAAACACTCCCTAGAGAACTTTATACGTTGGAGCAAATCCTTCATGTACGCTGATTGTCATCGTAGATTGAAATGATAAAATAAACACGTTTTGTTTACAAATATTATTCTTTCCAACGCCGTTGAAACGAGAGCTTATTTATGTAAATTTCACGATTTAGATCTTCTGACAAAACAAAATTACTTTTCTTTCTATTATTCGAAGCATTCTTCATACTATGAAATCACTTTATGGAAACAAGAATATCAATAATTAGTTCTTGTAGATTAAAAAAAATTTTAAAGACGCCTTATATGTTAAAAAAGAAATACTTATATACAAGATTTTTAATCACTCAAAAATATATGGCTTTTATTTGTGGATTATTTGCGCCATTTAAAGTATCAATTTATCTGAATCAAGAAATAAAATCACAAGTTTTATGTCAGATTCTTCTTCCTTAAAAAGCATAATTGTTAAGTTAACTCTGATATTGATTCAAAATATGTATTGTTTATAAATATGTTTAAGCCCTTAATTCAAAATTACCATGAGTTGATGCAAGAGAGAGTATACTTGATGGAAAATATTTAGGCTGACTTGAGGCAATAGTAATAACATTTTAAATGAAGAGAACTGACATTTGGGCCTATTCAAAGTTGCGAAGCTTTTAACGGAATGGCGCTTACATTTAAATTAGAAAATATGTTTGTTTCTGTGCAAAAGCAATAACTACTTCATTTCTAATAAATATATCAAGACACAATTGGCAAATTAGCTCGGAAAATCTAGTAATCAATTTCTCCTTTTATGAAAGAAATAAAAGTAGGTATAATATAGTTTAGTAAACATTTTGGTTAATAATAATTTACTCTTCTTAATAAAATGATGTATTCATTATGAGGAAAGTTTTGTTTAAAGCTGTGTATTAAGAAATCATGGATCTTGGGATTACACAGCGTCAATGAAATTACTTTCCATGTTTGGCCTTAGTTTATTACGAGGCATTTTCAGTGATTTTTACTTCATGAGACTGGAACACTGAATGAATTTGGAGAGATTTAAGCAGTAGCCTCTACTATGGAAATTGTTAACATTACACATAATTTTAATTTTTATAGATTTTTAATATTAACATACAATTCTGTAAGAATTTAAACAAAAAACATCAGCGTCTATCTACAAAAGGAGTTATTAACTTCTTGGTTTTTTGAGCGCTCGCGGTATGTGATCCAAATTCTTTACAATTGGAAATAACGAAAGTGTCTCAAGCTTTAGGAGAGAATGAATATGCATTGAAAATATTAGACGGTCATTAGGAAAATATAACACGTGGTCGCTAATAGGACGTGTATTTCTTCCATTTATACGCGAAACCTCAGATAAGACTGCAATACATATAACTAACATATAAAACCGGATAGTGTTTGCGAACTCCGAAGGATATTATTCTTGTATTGACGTAAATATAGGAGAAACTGCACTATATCATATCCACTAAGGTTAAAGATGTTTTAGAAAGAAATAAATTGTCCAATCAACCTTAGCTGAACACCAGCATTCCGCTAGACGTGTTTTAAATTAAAAAAAAAAATAGTAGTATAAGTCTGATAGCTTAAATTTGAATATCTTAACACCTTATTGTTATCTTAATTATAGTTTAGTTATAAGTTTAACATAAGGCGGGCGTCACCATGGGAGGATCTCCGATGCTGTGACTGCAAACATCTTTATGGAGGCTTTCGAGGGCACTGTCCCCTGTTCCTTTACAACCTAAATATTGGTTTAGCATATGTTGATAATACCTTTCTAATAGAGCCTCATGAAAAAGATAATTTAACTATATTTTTAGGTCATCTAAACCAACAACATTATAATATAAAATTCACTATAGAAATTGAGTCAGATGGTGCCGTTCCTTTCTTGATGTGTTAGTACAAAAGAAAAAAAATGGCATATCTTATCACCCTATTGTTATCTATATTATAGTTTAGTTATAAGTTTAGCGTAGGGTGGGCGCTACCATGGGATCTTCGCTACCTCCTGTGGTAGCAAACATCTTTATGGATGCTTCCGAGGACACTGTTTTAAGCCCTGCTCCTTTAACTCCTTATGAAAAAGATAATTTAACTCTTTTTTTAGGTCATTCTAACCAACAACATTCTAATAAAAAATTCACTATGAAAATTAGGTCAGATTGTACCATTGCCTTCCTTGATGTGTTAGTTCAAAACAAAGAAAACGGCACTCTAGGTCATACTGTTTACAGGAAATCAATACATACGAATAGATATTTAAATTTTGGTTCTCACTATCATCCATCTCAAAAACAACAATCCATCAACAATTCATTAGTCTTCAGGGTGTTGTCAATATGTGGTTCAAATTAAAAATCGAACGAAGCAGAAAAACTGACTGGAGGTTTAAAACTAAACCACGTAGTCACTCGTAGGTAAACACAGGTCGGGTATAAATACCTGAACTCTGCTTGTCGCAGCTCATTCATTGTTTTGATCTCTTGCAGTGAAGATCCCTAAAGATGCCTCGTGCAATCGCAGACGAAACGCGGAAAGTAAGTCACATTTGACACGGTCTAAACCCAAGAATCATTTCTTAATTGAGTCCGGTCGTGAAAGCCTTCGTACTTTATTTCTGTTATAACTAGCTTAAAATAAAATACATTCAAAAGTACTCCGAGCCTATTCAGGGTTCAGATCTCGTGAAGTAAAGATCCTTAAAGATGTCTCGTGCAATCGAAGGCGAAACGTCCATTTTGACGAGGTCTAATCCCAAGAACCCTGCATTCTTAATTAACCAATGCCGAGAAAGCTTTCATTCTATGGTAATTTTTTGTATAGACCAGCTCTATCCATATTTAATACTTCGTATCGAGGTGAAGTAAAAGATAACATAACAACCACATAACATAACTAAATTATATTACACTTACATGTTTTGCGTAAAAAAGAGCTTTATTAAAGTCCCGGATAAAGTAAATTTACCGATTGTTCTTATTAAATAATCTCTTACATAACTAATATTTTTATAAAATCTTTGCTCACAGAGCGCTCTAAGTGTGAAGTAAAAAGATTTTTTTAAATATAAAAAACGCTTTTTATCTACAGATATACAGCCAATGGAATTCCATCTTTTACACAGCACCACCATGCCACCACCCAGCAACAACTTTTAGCAGCCTCGAATAAGAATAACGGGCACTACCTGAACTCGCAGACTCTGTACCCTCAAACGACTAGCCTCAAAAGACAGAATTTCGATCATCAAAATTTCGAGCTGTTTTCAATAAGAACACCTCAAGATAAGAATGACTTGCTTAGCAGCGGAGAAGTTAAGGTAATGAAAACGACAAATAAATTGACTTTTTTTTATTTAATAATAGGAAAAACATCACCTTAAAAGACGACCTCAAATTCTTAGGAATGTTTTTCGACAAAAATTTAAATTGGAAAACTCATTTCGCCACTTAAAATCTGCCACCCGAAAATACTTAAACATTGTAAAATACATTTTCATCTTTTTGATGTTCAGACTATAAAATTCTAATGATAATATATAATGCTGTTTTACTTTCCAAACTAAGATATTGTGATTTGATATAAAAAATACTAGATCCAATTAAAAATAAACCCTTAAGAATCGCTACAGACATCTTCCACACATCCTCGATCAGTAGCATCCAAAGGATCACAAATGTCCCTCATTATCATACATCGACTTAAAATCCCCTCTATTTTATTGATCTTCTATTACACCTCGTCCCTTCTTGATTAAACATCATAAATTTATTTCTCCCTCATATATCATAACATACATCTAAATAAAAGAAATAAGTAGTAACTCATGCTAAATAATATTTTCTTTCCACCTATATAGAAACCTCTTTTTTTTCATAATTTCCCTCCACAGATTGCCCCTATCCCAGATATAAATTTAGATTTATCATGACAAACATACTTTCTTCAAATCAAATTTCATCTTAATCGCCTGCTATCCGCTAAATATTCTGACTTTCAGCACGTTAATATCAATTGGTCTAAATCTCCCCAGGATGTAGGTGCTACATATATCTGACAAACATTCTCCTTCAATAAAATTAAACTTCTATCAATTTCTCTCCAGAGCTCAGTGCCATTTGCAAAGGTTTTGCCACTAGGAATAAATGGTAATGATCAAGTTGACAAGTTTGCAATTATCAATAATCGATGACTATCCCATTTCCCCCCTTGCCCATGCCAACGAATTTAAATTAGATACCTCCGATACAATCAGAAAACGAATTCAAATAAAATGGGGTATGTACCAAGGTTTAAACAAACTACGTGAACTGAAATCTTCCTCGTTTCCATTTTAAGAAATTAAATCGCAAAAAAATAGTATGGAAGAAAAGGCTATCCGTAGGCCATCCACAAACTGCACACTCATTCCAACTTAAAAATGATACACCATTTAAATGCGCCATATGTCATGTGCTAGAACGAGAACTGTAAAACGTATCATATGTTTTTGTAAATCTTATGAAGATTTAAAATTAAAAAATAATTTGTCAGTCAATTTTGTAGATAACATGAAATTTAACATTGATAAACCTACATCTGTTTTAAATTATCTTAGAGATATCAATATATTTCTTTGAAATCTGAAAACGTCACGCGTTCCCAACTAACATAAAGCAGTTTCTTTAGGAGCGCTAAATGGCTACAGTTGCCTACGCGCTCTTTTTTCTAAAACAAATAAACAAAAGTTATTTGAAAAAGAAATATAAAACCTGGTGCTCCAAAATAGTGACTCACCCTTATAACTTCTTTTTTTTCGAAGATATTGAAAGCAAATTTTAGGAGTTTATATATGGCAAAATTTCTCTCTAATCTTACGTTTTTAGATTCTGAACACATTTTATGATAAATGTTTTATACCTAAATTCCACCGTTTCGTAAAAATTGTAATTTTAGGCCTTTTAGAACCCCCTATCGGCCAAAGGGCTAAATTTAGACCAGCTTGCACTTTCCAATCTTAACTTTATTTAATCTATCTCATGATCACCACTTTCCGTTTGGTCGGAAATGTCAAATTTTGATTATGGAAAATTCAAATGGAAAAGTTCAAATAGGCACGTACCCAGAAACTAGGTTCGGGGAGGGGGTCCAAACAGTCAAAACTCAGGAAAATTAGGGGGTCCAGATCCAGTACTCCCCCTCTGGCTACGTGTCTGAGTTGAAGTTAAACCGCCCAGTCTTTCAAAATAGGTAAAAACTTGATTTTAGATTTCTACAGAAATGTCGCAGAATAAACAATAATCATTATTTATCTATGCATCTAGACTACACTGAAATAAGTTCAGCTTTTAATCAATTAATACAAATCTATAAGAATATATATATCAATATCTGAAAATAGTAAAAAACGGGAATAATCAGAGCAGGCGGAAGAATAACATATAATATTATTTTCCCTCTGAATTTAAACATCAAACGTTGCTACACGCGGGGCCTTATCATCTCATACTTGAGGAATTCTGACTCACTTCTGGTATGAATATTGCACGAAAGGTAATTCGAAAAAATAAATATCTTATCTTTAAATTGAGCTTTAAATTCTCTTGAAGTTCAGGTCTACTTTTCGTTCTTTAGAATTGGAAAAATGCTGAATGACACGCTCGTTAAAATTGCACGCACATTCCTTTTATAAACGATTTCTCGATACTTAACATTGCTAAAGCGGATAGTCTACCTTGGCCCAACTCCTCAACAAAATTTATAAACCCCTGGGTTTTCAGACAAAGCCGTTTCATCATGGCCACGTAGTGCCAGCTCGAATGCCCCACAAAATTTTACGTAACCTATAATTTTGTTTAAAATATAACAATTTTTGGATACATTTTCATTAAAATTTCTAAGGGACTTTCTGATAAGCTGTGTCTAGCTGAGTGCGAATATCAACACTTCCGACCGTAGCATAGTTCACCGAATATTTCATGTGATCTGCAGAAAACGCATGTTTTTTATTTTTTCTTTTAAGTGTTTTAAGTATTTAACACCGGTTTTGCACCATAATGAGTCCGACGAGTCCTTATAAAACAACAAACAAACATAACAGTAAAATGAGTTAGAGACTTCACAACCACATATCCAGTTAGTTAAATCGTACATACTTTTGCGAAAGTTTACTAAGTTCTGGCGAATTGCGACCACTTACCTTGAATTCGGTTATTTTCTCAAAATAAGTTCGTTAACACTCTTTAGTTGTTTAATTTTTTGCACTACCGAGGTTTTATTTCATCTACATTCACAACTCAAATATAGACCACCTTGAAATTGGTTATTTTTGCAAAATTAAGTTTGTAAGCACTTTTCAGTTGTTTATTTTTTTGCGCTAGTCACTACCAACATTTTATTTTCTGTATATTTCTAACTCACACATGGATCATAAAAATAAAAAAATATATATTACAAAAAACAGTATATAAATCAATTTTCATCGATTACAAACGTACGAAACAATATCGAGTTAGAATATCGACCGTGCGACCTCTGAACAATTAATGCCCTGACCGATCGATCGAATTATGAGAAGAAACCGGCTGATGATCCAAATCGGGATTCCACATTACTTTTGCTATCACGTTCGTGAAATCTTCGGGTACTTTCGTCAAGCTTTAAGGTAATCAGGGCAATTCGGACTGCCCAGGCTAGCTTAGTATAGCATATTTTATTATGCCTAAGGAACGCAACGAGACCATTCGAACCGCCGCGCCGCGCGCGGCTAACAGTGTATCGTATTTAACTTTTCCCAAGGTTCGCGTTTTATTACAACTATTAGGAGGGACGGTCAAACGAATAATTTATTTTATGAAATATTTTTGGGGATCATTGACCAAATGACCCTATGGAAGAGCCGCCACTGCCTACATTGCCCTTTTATAATGAAAGAACGTCGTGGCCGTAGTTCGAAACCAATAAATTGTTGGATAATGTTTTTTGTTTGTTTTTCTATGCGGGCAATACACCTAGAATATTGGTTTTGTCATTCAGCACTGATGCATTTCTTCAGTCTTTCAATAGTTTTGTCAGTCGCCGTGGAAAACCATCCTATGTATGTTCCGATAATGGGACGAATTTTGTCAAAGCCAATAAGGACTTGGAACTTCTAAACCAATTCTGACGAGAAAACAAAGGTGACATTCAAAAGGTTTCTTTTGACATGGGCATATATTGGCACTCTATATCTACCAATTTGCCCCACTTTGGTGGCATCCGGTCAGTTGTCATAAACGGAGCCTCTGAGATACTAGGCGCCCTCCCAGAGTAACTAGCCTTACCACAGAAAGCCGTCTCTGCTAGGACAACCTTTCCGAGCTACACATGGGAACTGTATGCATAAAAATGGTAAACTGCCTAAGGACTAAAGAAGGGTCTATCGAACCGGGCTCTCAAAAGGTTCAGCGGCGTAACCAGAGAACAACCAACTGGGCTAATTATATGTGGTGACGCTTAAGATACGGTGGGATGAGCTATGCTGTAAAGCAATATATGTTACCTCAATAAGCTGTGCACTTATTGAGGGAACTTTGACTATGCGATCGAAGTTACCTGCTGACTGGGAAGAACATACAACTTTTGAACGCAAGTTCAAACGACTGATACGCATTTCGAAAAGAGGATGTTGGAGGACCTACTGCTAAAGTTTGGAAACTCTTTCAGAAGCCGCCAAACTTCGAAGGGTTCTCTCAAAGGAGATGATCATGTGTGATGGCCTGAGATTCGCCGGGTGGCACACCGGAGGAATTTTGACAAGTTCCAGAAACTTGCATGTCTGTGCATAACTGGAGACATAAGAACCATACCAACCTTAACCATGGAGGTCATTCTGGGACTAAGTCTCTGCATCTGCTCTTATAGAAAGATACTCGGAAGGCTTTTATTTATTTACACGACTGGTGCCGCTGGATACACAGAGACTGGAAATTTGGGCATACGCAAGTGTGGACCGAGTTAATCAGATGCGATCCTCTTCCAACTATAGAAGAGACACTACCAATCTGGTTTCAGTGACTTCTAAGAAGTTTTGCGTCATTGTTCATCACTGGCAAGAATGACAGCATCACTACCTCTCCTTCCTCAATCCCGAGGGTCTTGTTTCTAGTCCAGCAGTTGTACGAGGCGGTTGTGTTTTCGCTCGTATGTTGTTTTGCCGGTATTTGAACGTTTTGTTTTGTTTTGGTTTGAACTGTTTTGATTTCAATTTGTTTTTGTGTGCTTTGACCCGATCATCAGTTCGTCGTTTGCTATAAACTAAACTTGACCTTGTTTACCCGGATCCGGTTATTAGTTATAAATATTGTTTGTGCGTGACATTTAAAGATTTTGATTTATCAACTGGAAATATTTACATAATATTTACATAAAATTTATCTACATCTTTTTTTTAATTTTCACTTTTTTTGTTCCTTTGAAAATTTTAATTTTTTATTTATTTATAAAATGGCTGAATTTAAGTGCGATTCTTGCCAAAAAATCGTTTCGGAAAAAGACTGTTACAGAATTCGCTGTAGTGGGGAGTGCCGAAGAAATTTTTGTATGGTCTGTACAGGACTGGATAAATCCACGACAAAAGTGCTCTACAAACAAAAATTCAACAACATAAGATTTTTTTGCACTGTTTGCGACTCTCCAACTCTGAAATATTTGCATGATAAAATATCAGATCTCCAAAAGACTCAAATCTCTTCAGAATATCTCGAAGCCCTGGGTTCCTGCTTAAAGAAAAACAACGACATCCTTCCGATCATTGGCGAAATTTACGACATCTTACTCAATCATGACTCCAAATGGAAGATACTGCTAGAAAAAATTGAGGATATTCACAGCCTCCATTCTGGAATATCTGACAGTATACAAAAATCCTTATTTAAATCCATTAAAGAAATTAGGCAGGATACTTTCAATCTATCATCTATTTTAATGGAAACTCAAAATGAATCTGTCAAAGTCCAGGTGCATGATTCATCGAAGGAGCAGTTGACTAAAGAGATGGCTGAGCTGAGGCATAGTGTAAAACAAATGGCACTTACCCTGGAGAAGCTTGCTGATAAGCCTAAACAACAATCAATAAAGAAGATATACACCACCGCAATATCAACCCAAACCGATACAACAGATGTCCAAATGCCTGTCAATAAGTCTCCAAAAAATGCTGTTTCCTTCCAGCCCAACAAAACACCCATTATAGAGAAATGGCATTATGTAGTGGTATCCATAATTCCGTCCACGTATAAATCAAATCAGCTTGTACACTACATCAAAGAAAAATTAGGAACCACGAATTTTGTGCGTTGTTTTCCTATGCTTAAGAATGCAGACACTTTGCACTCCGATTTTAAAATTGGGGTGCAAAATAAAGATCACTTAATTCAGCTTAAGAACGCTAGTCTGTGGCCACCTGGTACTATAATTGATCCTACCTATGATTCAGTTTCACCAACCCTTATCCAAACGCCGCCCACTTCCACAGCCCATAATGTCTCATCTTCTAGTCATCAAGATGTCAATATAGATATCCCAAAGAGCCGGGGGCTGTCTCCACCAAAGCATCAATTATTGGAATCACCAGTGACATTTGTGCCTGAAGAGGATAAGTCAGTCATAATTGGCTCTGACAGGGAGGCCATAGCAGCTTGTAGGTCATTGGCACTGGAGGGCTCTAAATTAAGCATGGAGAAAACTGCAAAGAAAGATGATTTTTTGCAGTTTGATCCAATGACTCCACCAAGAGTGCGGCTGTCCCAAGATTCGGATAAAGCAAATGGTCGCTATATATTAGCCAGATTAAGGGATCCTTCCTTACTAAAGACCTTAAGGCTATTTCTTGCTTATCTACACGACCAGCCATCTAGTGTGTGTTTTGAGGGGCATACAAGTACTAGCATTAAATTATTGCTAGCTTCAGAAGGCCTTCCCAGTGACAAGGAATCCCTGCGCAAGCTGTATTATCGCTTCCACGATGCCTATGGGATTGGTTCATCTGAAGTGGACTCAGACCTTGCAGCGTATAGATCTTTCTACTCCTCGGAAAAAATTTTACGGCTCCAAAAAATTCGTGAAAGTACTGGTAAATATTATTCTAGTGGTTCACCATCAAAAAGTAAAAATTTTTAGTCAATATGACGCGAAAAGAGGATCTAGCACCCTCTAAAAAATTGACCAATAGCAATTTTAATCTTTTTTTTCTTAATATTCAGTCCTTAAGACATAAAACAGACGAATTATATCTTTTGTTAGAAGAGCTAAATTTTCCAGAAGTCATTGCCATCACTGAGCACTGGCTAAATATCAATCAACCTGTTTTTATTAAAAACTATACCACAATTGCCAGATTTAATAGAACTAATTTAACTCATGGAGGCACCATGATAATGTCTTCAAACAACGATTTTTCCGAAATATCAAAGTATAATCATTTATTATCTGAAAAAGTATTTGAATTTTCTATCGTTTATCACAATACTTATGACCTTTATATTATTTGTATTTATAGAACACCTGATGCTGATGTGCAATTATTCTGCCATAACCTTCTAAGTTTGCTCGAATCCCTTCCTGTAAAAAGCAAATTAATCTTATGTGGCGATTTCAATATTGACTTTTCCAGTGTGTGTGCTGCTCAGGAATGTCTTCAGTCCATCTTTGAGTCATTAGGAATTGCCATGCACGTCAACTCACCAACCAGAATTACTAAGACAAGTGCCAGTACTATAGATTACGTTGTGTCTTCTTTCGATCCTAGCTCCGTCGAATGTAATGTCTTAAGTCCAGGTTTCTCCGATCATGAAGCAATTTTCACAAAATTTTCAATTACATCCAAAGCCAAAAATTCCTCTAGACAAGTAGGCCGTATTTTTTCGGTTAGAAATTTCATTAATTTCAAACACCTATGTCAAATAACTGACTGGGACTCTCACACTTACGATGTCGACACTGCATTTTCTCGTTTTATAAAAACTCTAACTAATATAGCTTCTGAATCTTTTCCTCTTAGGCCTATCAAAAATAAAAGAAGTAAACCCTGGTCCACTAAAGGTTTACGTATATCTTCTAAGAACATGCGGTCACTATCTCATTTAAAGACATTTTCGGACAGTGTCTTTTTTCATAATTATGTAAAATCATACAGAAAAATTTATCATAAAACTATTAAAGCCGCCAAAGATATTTATTACAATAATAGACTTTCTAACGCCAAAAATGTAGCTAAAGAAACCTGGTCTATCGTAAATGATTTAAGAAACAAAACTCCTTTATCCAGCACTATCCTTACCTCTCCTGAGGACCTAAACAATTATTTTGTAAATGTAGCCAAAGATTTGACTAAATCCGTATCTCAATCTAATGACCCAATTTCATATCTCTCTAATCATAGGGTAAACCTCCACAGTTTCTTCTTTTCACCAGTAGTTTTATCAGAACTTCGTAGTACAATTAATGATATCAAAAATAAATCTTCTTCGGGAACTGATGGGCTTACTTTAAAAATGTATTCAAGTCTGCCGGAATGCACACTAGAGCATCTGACTACTTTGATAAATATGTCTTTCCAAAATGGTACTTTTCCAAGCTGCCTTAAAACTGCAATAATCATACCTTCGAACTATCGCCCAATTGCACTTCTCCCTACGCTATCTAAGATCATCGAAAGACTGGTTAAAAAAAGGCTTTTATCATTTCTGTCTAGATATGAAATACTTACAAAACATCAATTTGGATTTCTAAGTAACAAATGCACAAGCGATGCCATGTTTTCCCTTCTTAATAGAGTTTACTCCAGCCTAAACAACCATCACGCTACGGCAACAATTTTCTGTGATTTTTCCAAAGCTTTCGATTGTGTGAATCATAATATATTAACTAACAAACTGCAGTACTATGGTTTTAGAGGGGCTCCTCTCAATTGGTTTAAGTCATATCTTAGCAACAGAAATCAAGTTGTGAAAGTTGACAACAGGATGTCTTCTTGTAGGCCAATGGAATATGGAGTGCCTCAAGGCTCGGTACTAGGCCCTATCTTGTTTCTTCTGTTCATAAACGACATGGCTAATTTAAATATTAGTGGAAAAATATGTCTCTTTGCGGACGATACCAGCTTTACGTGGAGCCACCCAGATGTCACGGACCTACATAGGATTGTATCTAATGACCTAATCACCATTAAATCCTGGTGCGATTCTAATCTCCTATGTTTGAACATCTCTAAAACGAAAGTCTTGTCTTATAAAAACACGCTGCAACCCTTTGACCTTAATGGCACCACTATTGATGTCGTAAACTCTGTAAAATTTCTAGGGCTTCTTGTAGATGATTCTTTAAAATGGGATCCACATATCGACGCTTTATCAAGGAAGTTAGGTTCTGCTTGCTTTGCGTTAAGATCTGTTTCCGAGGAGCTTAGCTTTTCTACCTCTAGAACTGTTTATTTTGCTCTTGTTGAGTCGCACCTCAGATATGCTATTCCATTCTGGGGTACATGTTGTGCGACTCAATTTGATCGAATTTTTATACTACAAAAAAGAGCTGTTCGTTACCTACTGAGACTTAACAGTAGAACTCACTGCCGAGATTTCTTTAACAGATATAAAATACTAACCCTTCCTTGCTTATTCATTTTGGAATCGGTTTGCTTAATTCGTAAGCACGCACCTGCTCTATTAGAGAGACCTTCTCACAACTACCCTCTCAGAAATACTGAGCACGATCTCTATCTTCCAACCCCACACTCAGAGTTAATTAAAAGATCAGTAATCTACAATGCAAAAAAATGCATAATCACCTGCCATTTAACATCAAATCCATAATATCTCTGACTTCATTTCGCAAGGCTTTGAAATCATTCTTACTGGAAAGAGCCTTCTACACCGTGAACGAGTTTTACAACACATAATTTTATCCTTATGAACCCCTAGTGTGATAGTTGCCATTACCAACCATTTTTACCGAACTTTGTATATGTATTTTTTTTAATTGTTTCGTACTTTTTTATTTTTTACTTTGCTTTTTTATTTTTTTACATTATATTTATGAAAATGTTTATAACATAGTACGACTGACAAAGTACATTTCTAATGTACTTCTTTTAGGATTCTATAATATTAATATTCTAAATTCCTGATTTAAATATTATTTTTCTATAATATTTATGATGTGTTTTTGTCTTGTTTTGTTTGCTAATTTTGATGTTTGTAAACTATTTTTTTACAACAGCTTTGTCCACAAAATTGTAAAATTTTTTTTTGACAATAAAGCATTTATTTATTTATTTATTATTATTCGTATACAAACGGCTCCCTAATGGAGAAGGAATCTGGGGCTTCAGAGACCTAGGGCAAAAATCAGTCTTGCTCTCAGATATTTTGCGACTGTATCTCAGGCTGAAATTACCGCAATCTTGGCATGCGTATACAAGAACCTTTCCAGAGGGTATCACGGCAAGCATATCTATATATGTACGACAGTCCAGCGGCGATTAAGGTGTGTGTCCGTTAGGGTTAATCTCATCTTGTATCTGGTCACCTTACCAGTCTTCCTTTACCCTCAGAGGTTAGGAGCCCTGACTTAGAAGGTGCAGTTAGCATAAGATGAAATACCACAAGAAGAAAGAAATCATCTCATCAGTCCCATGCCCGACTTAACGAATCAAGGTGTTCCAACCCAAAATTAACAAAACAAAAACTAACTAGCCGGTATTTTTATTTAAGATTTTGATTGGTTAACTTTTGTGGCATTATGTATTTATATATCAAAATTCATTAAGATTAAATTCTTTCTATTTTCATTCACTTAGCAGAATATGTTGGATCATATTTTCAATAAACTTGATATAAAGTGAAAAAAATCATCAGAAACCGCTTATCAGATGTTTATAAAACGTTTTATTATAAATGACAACATAGTTTTAATAGAAGATATAATATTAATTTACATTATACCAAATGCATATTGCCGTTTTTCAGAAAAAAGGCCAAGATTTAAATCAGAAACAAAATCATACCACTCAAAACCAGCAGCTGTCAAGTTCGTCTTCCGCAGTATTGTCCAACCCCTGGCAGAATTTGACCTCTTCCAGTTCTACCGTCGTCGACTATCTTTCTCAACTTCCTACGAGTAGTTTACCTATAAGTTTACATGAATTTCTCAAATATTCAGCAGATAGTTTCAAGAAAGATAATGTCAACCAACATGCAGGTTTACAGAGCAGCAACGAAGGAAATTTGAATATATTGAATAATGGTAACTTAATGCTAACAACATATTTACATATACATTTTTTCCTATTTTATTTTCTTCTTGAATTTCGTTTTTAACATAAAATTAAATATAATATTATGTTTAGTTAACATAATAAGTTACGGGGTTATAATTCTCCTCTTAATATTTATTCCCTTCGTATTATAGTGTAAGTATAGTATTATATGTATTACTTGTATATTCTCTGGTTTGATTTAATAGGTAATATTTTTAGGTACAATCAATATTAACTCGTTAAACATTGGAAGTAATACCAACGGAAATATAAATACAAATAGCAGTAATTCGTTAAATACCCTAAGTACTATAAATACCGCCCATCTACACAATACTCCTCTTGTAAAAAAGAAGAAAAAGAAAAAACCGGAAAAGGAGAAAAAACCTAAACCTAAGCCAGGTACGTTGATTTAAAATGTATCAAAAATATTTTAAAAAATATGAAAAATGAATAGGTACATTTAACTAACGACATATTTGAATACATTTTTTGTATACTGAATAGGGTAAGAATAAGAAGTTAAAAATGCAATTAGCAAATAATAAAATGTATAGGCCAGTCAGTCAATACAGGTTTTTACCTAAAGATAATTTCAACAATTTTGAAATTTCGCACACTTATTTATAGATATCTAGAGATGAATATACTTAAGTTCTGATGAACCCGAGGTGAGCACGGATTTTCGTTTTTATCTCGGATATTGTTAATCCTAGTAATACATAGTAGTATACATTGAAAATATGTTGAATTATTCGTCTGTACCTAAAATATTAAGGTTTCCGAAGGGAGGGATGGGTAATTTTCTAATGGATTTATTAGTTGTTTGACGCTTGATAAAAACATAACAAAATACATGTGTATACAAAAATTCTAAATATATCAATTATAAAAAAGTAAAAAACTGTCACATTTTTACGTAACAATATGTTTATTTATGTTACTTCTGATCAGATGTTTTCGGTTTAGGAAAGTCTGTTTGTTAAAATTTTTGAGCATGTAAGAATAATTTGTCAGTATATACTGTGTTTAGATCACATATCTTTTAAGAGTAAACTAGCGGAGTATTATTTTGACTTTCTTAGTATTATTTTCACCATCAAATTTTGTGTAACTTTAAGCATTTTGCTCGCCGAAACTATATTAGTTGGTGCGGTAACCCTCGACTCACGAAAGGAAACGAGACACGGCGTTTCCAATCACGAAATATTAGAAAAAATCTTTTAGTTAAAAGAGCAACATTTAATTTGACTGTTAGTTTTTGGGGTTGAAATTTGATACAGGTTAGCTTGAAATAAAGTTTAATATAGCAGCCATAGTCTGCCGGCTTCCTCAACACACTCGGGAACATTGCGCGTTATTTTCTCGGCTTTAAAAAGCCTGCATCCATTTAAGGGGGCCTGAATATTGCGGTGTCTTGTTCGATCTATAGCTAAATTGATTTATTGTTACGGCTATTGTAACATGGATCAGGAGCTAAGGCAATATTGTCTGTCAAATATGCCTCCTGTCATGGACCAGATTCAATTTTAGTTTTATGAAGCTTGCATTCATAACTCTAATATAATATCGAGTAAAATTTTAAAATAGCTTTTTTTTCACTTTTTGCAAGCTTTGAGGAAGGAATGTCATGGTTATGCGTACAGTTAGTATAGCGACAATTTGGTAGTTTGTCCAAATCAGACAATCTAGCTTGAAAATAGAATGGAATTTTATTTGTAGCTTGGACATTTTTGTTGCAATAGTTTTATTTAAATGGAGACGGGCGAAAATAGGTTGAATCCTTTAGATTATAAGGCAGCCTCTTCATCTGTGGTAACTCATCTTAATTTTTGTAGAGGTATGTTTATGGTTTCAGTAATTTTGTATTATGAACTGCAGGAAGCGTTCTCCTCACAGTTCTTCAGTTTATGTTACTCCAGTAAAAGTGGCACGTAACTCGTTCTGAACATTTTGAGCGATGTATTCACAGACTAGAAGCATATAGATTGTCTCAGTCTGTACTACAGTTAATCTGGATTGAATAAGCTAACGATTTTGGTATAGGCTCGCCAACATTCTTGTGCGCTTATACATCAAATTTTCTGTGATGAAGCTCTAAAGTTGGATGGTTTAACGTTGATTCGAAGTTTTCTGAAGTTTTGCTACAATAGAATGTGCCATTATTTTTCCTAATGGTCGCGATGACCAAGATCTTGCATTTACAGTTTCAAGTAAAAATCATTGTGACCATTAATTCCGTGGTGAATAATTGTTTTTTTTTAACATACACTGTATTTCATTTATTAGTTTTTTTTTATTTATGTTAAATTTAATCGGGAACAGTTAATTGATTTTATTTTTAATTGACAGGAGAAATTCGCCTTTCAACAGCTCTTGACGGTTCTACTCTCTACTGCTGCCCCGAATGCCATATGGCGTTACCTGAACGTGACCTTTTAGAGCAACACCTCATGGGACATAACATGGAAAGACGCTTTGTATGCGATATCTGCGGAGCTGCACTTAAGCGGAAAGATCACCTGACCAGGCATAAACAGAGTCACAATCCGGAAAGACCGTTCGTTTGCTCAGTTTGTTTAAAGGCGTTCAAGAGAAAGGAACAGTTAACACTTCACTTTGTCATTCACTCAGGAGAGAAGAGGCATATTTGTAATGAATGTGGCAAGGGTGAGTAAAGAATAGCCTTGACTTATTAAAGCTCGGTTAGGTTCACGTATGTTTGCAGAAGCATTTTTCTCAATTATGTAATAAAACCTATATTATTTATTATATTTCATTAACATTTAAATTATAAGAAAAATCTTTCAGAAATTGGTTGTTCTAGGGGAATACTGAATTTGGATCGGAATTTTGATACTTAGATTATGCAAATTCGAATTCCAATTGAATCTATCATTAATTTCGGCTTTGTCTTCACAGCTTATTATTATTTTTGCATGTTTACCAACCACATCCACGACACACTGAGATGCAATGTAGATATTCCCCTTTGGGAGCAGGCACTTCTGCTAGCTAAACTAGGGTTTGTGACATTAATGACGTACATGGATTAAGTTTTGACTCTTGGCTTCTCAAGTCTATCTGCAATATTTCCACCTTAAGGCTTCAGTATAAATTATTAGCATTAGGTATTCCAACTTTTCGACGGATTTACTAATTTTAAAATAGGTTAATAGAACTAATTCGTTAAACACCCTTTGCAACATTTCGCTTTAGAGCTTATTGAAGATGGCAATGATTTACTTAAAAAAGTGGTTGTAATTTCAAATCCCATCAGCGACGAATTTACCATTGACACAAAAGGATAAAAAAACAAACTTTTGTTATATTTTAGTACAAATATTAAATTTATTTTATTTAGATTGCACGACTTGTTCGTTGTTATTTTTTTAGTCACTTTCTGAACAAAAATGAACCTAATATGAATAGAATGTAAGAAGTGTGTTATCAGAAAATAGTCTGGTATACAAGAAAATTTTTATAGTTTTTAATATATAATATAGATTTTTATTTCAATTATTGTTATTTGAATAAACTATATAAAAGAAATTGCACCGTAGAAGATAAGGAAGTTCCTAATTATATCTGGCTTTCAGGATCTTTTAGCTTTTTCAATAAGTTTTTTAGTGACGTTGGATTTATCTTTAAAATGCTTTAATTTGTTTACTTTGGACCTTTACAATTTCTTTTTAATTTTATGCCGACTGGTATTTGCATGGCTATTAGGAAAAGCTTCCAGTTTTCCTAAATCTCAAACTGACTTGCTAATGATGCTTTCGGACACTTAGAACCTATCTGCAGCCTATCGAAGATTTACGTCCTTGATAACCAAATTCTAATTCCCGCGAGACTAGACCTAGGTCCTAGACTATGTTTGGTATTATTGTGCGCGCAAATTTTGGTTACAAATACCCGAACATCACATTTTTTTTCTAAAAATAGGTTTTTCGTGTTTTATTTTTCGAAAGTAGTAAATTAATAACACAATATATGAGCTATTATACGGGGGAGTAAAAACAAGTCTTGGCCAAAAGCTATATTAAAACGACATGTTCACAAACCTCTTTGTTTAATTAATTAGCTAAAACTAATGGTATGATTTTTTAGGTTTCTATCGCAAAGATCATCTAAGAAAGCACACTCGATCCCACATAGCTAGAAGGGTTAAGGCCGAACTTTCACAACAGGGAGTAGGGATACATAGTATATCGTCCTAAGGTAGAAAGACCAAAAATTTTCAAAATTAGGATCTCGTAATAAAATTTAAATACTACCTAATGTTATAGAGCAAAATAATAAACAAGTTTGATGGATAACTTTTTCTCCAGTAAAAACGAGAGAGAAGCAAAGAGAGAATTAAGGCACTATGACTTAAAATATTATTTAAAAAAATAATGTTATATATATATATATATATATATATATATATATATATATATATACGAACATATTAAAACTAAAACTTACCCTGTATAAAAATTAATTCTTGATAATTGGACACTAACACTAAGAACATTTTTTATTCTAAAAATATAAAAGAAATAGATAGTCTCGGAATTTGTTTTATGCAAGTAGATATAATTTGTCAATAATTTTTCGTCTTTTCGCCCGCTTTTGTACTAAATTTAACAAAAGCGACACATTACACTGAATAAGTTCTTCTATTCATTGGCAATATCCTTCACGTACTTACTATAAGTAACCAATTAATTTCGGAAAAATGTCTTCTTTCGTGTTAAAAATTCGGTTTATGAATTTCATATTATCTAAAATTTCTCTCATTGGATGAACCACCAGTGATCTTGTTCCAAAGCTAACCTAAAATTGCGTTGTTAAACATAAGACTGGAATAAGTGATTTATTTAATTAAATATCCAAAACAAAAAGGCTTAAAGATCTTTTTCAAATTATTGTATAAATTTTTTTACAGAGGTTTAAGAACGCAGGAGAGTATTGTTTTGATTATTTTTGCCAACAAATTTCAAATTAATAGCAAATATGCAAGGGGATTCTACATCTGCAGTCAGTGTACCTTTGTAAATTTCAATTATAGATATAAATAATATGGATACCTGAAAGTCATTATAAATATTCCCAGTCCTATATGAAACTATAATAATTATTAGTTATATCTAGTGCCCTTTTTCTTGAGCAGTGTACCCGTGAACATTTAAGTCAGTCATAAAATTTACCTTCCAAATATACTATTGCAATATCTTATAATAGACATTGCTATATAAAATTAGGAGTATTTGAGATTTGTTTTCTTTTAATCTGCAGAAATCTTTGGTATATTAATATGACAATTTGAAAAACCTTTATAATTTATTTACGGAAATTATATTTATTTATATTGCCATTATTTAAAATATTCATTAGCTATTTGAAAACTCGAAATATATTCTTATTTTTCTTCTTAAAGAACCGAATTAATTGTTTTTACAAAGTTAAAAACAATATATATTTTAAAAGCAATTGAATAACACTTGCATGAATTAATTTTGAAAACTTTATAGTATATGCGATTTTCTTTTAATTAGCATAGAAAACGCTTCAACTTATTTGTTCCCTTGGAAGACAAAACCAACAAAATCGAAAAAGTTAAACTAGAAAATTATACATATCTAGCTCTGAGTATTGTAACAAACAATTTTGCAGATTATTTGTTATCGACAGGAAACAAATTTCATAAATAGAAAAACAAAATAAAAAGGAAATATTTGTGACACTTCTCAAATTCTACTGTTTAATAGCTCCAAAATTTTTAAAAATGGAGGAAGAATATGATAGAAAAAAAGTGAAATTTTTCGGGCTGTGATTAAAAAGACAAATAGGTATGGTTGTATATATACAAACTTTTAGGCTTAAAAAATGTTTCGGCTAACCTTTGGTGATATTAGTGTATTAGACAGTGGAATTTATATTACAAAGATATAGAATAACAAACGAATAGAAAATCTTGCTGTATACCTCTTTAAATACATATTTTTTAGAAGATATGATATTGATACAAGCCTTGTAACAGAAAGTGTTCTATTACACTGGTTATTGCTATTATAATTTTATATTAGTTCTTATAGTACAATTAATTTAACATAAAAGTTCTTGCAGTTTATCAGGAAGTTTTTGTGACAGGAGTTAGCAAAACATAACTACATAAGCACGTAACATGAAGATGGCCCAGGGAGGCAATGGTTACAATGCCTTGTTTTGCAGCCAGTATCGGTTCATATAACTGTATGTTGTTATGTAATTTTACTTTTCATTACTTGTGCCTAAAAATATGTCATTTTTCTACACTATTGCTTAAAAGTATCAAATAACGACCGAAATATCAACTTTTCGATATACGGTTCTACAAAATTAATATAAATACATATAAGTTTTGAAATTAATGATGAACTACCCAAAGTTTACATTTCTAGATCCTCGGCAACTTAAAAGAATTGTAAAAAAATACAATTACTCATTTCTCTGAATATCCTGTACAAAAATGGTCCTGACGATTTTTTACTAAAATGGTAGTTTCTGAGATAAATCGATCAGAATCTATATTTAAATTTCGCCTATTAACATCTTTCAACTTAAAAATACTAAAAAAGTGTAACCTCGTCCGAGCAAATATTGTAATAATTTTACCAAAGATTATTTTTTGATATTTAAAAATGAATTTGGGAAAGGGGATTCCTCGGTTGCATAATATCATCGATAAATTTCCTTTACACGGAACTTTCCTTGTTATGAATCTTTCCTTTTATTAGAAATAGTGAAGTGTGACCTATTTTAGTTCCGCTTAGTCATTTATTAACACTTATATACTGTCTGTTCAAACATTTTTACTAGGCGCTATTTTTTCCCGCCATATTGGATTCGTAGTAGATAATTTCTTCCTATACACTTAATTTTTGGGCAAAATTTAAAATAGATTGAATAATTAGTTTTGACAAGACCGCATGTTGAATTAATACCAGTTTATACCTATATCACATTTAATTTTTGAGCAAAATTTGAAATCAATTGAATAAGAAGATATTCTTTAGGTCGATTTCTTTAATATTTTATTTGACTCCCATTTTGTTCCACCATCTTGAATTTGTACTACAATTTTACCAGTTTATCTCTATATAGCACTTAATGCTGGCACAAAATTTGAAATCAAATCTAATAAGTAGTTTTTCAGGCTGATTTTTTGAAATATTTTATTAGGCCGCCATTTTGTTCCGCGGTCTTGGATTCATACCAAAATTTTACCAATTAATTTCTACGTAGTACTTGATGTTTGTGCAAAATTTCAAGTAAATTATATAATTAGTTATATAGTAAACGTTGTTAACATGTCACTAAGGCGTCATTTTGTTTCGCCATATTGCATTTTTTCCAAAATGTTACCAGGTCATCTCCATATGACCCTTAAATTTTGCCCAAAATATAAAGTCTATCGGGTAAGTAGTTTTTTAGCTATGCCCAGAACAGACAGACAGTCAGACGACACGGAGACCGACAGACCGGCGGAATTGAGAAAACATGTTTTTCGGCATTTAGGGACCCTGAAACGTGAAGATATGCAAACATATTGGAGGGTGATTTTTTCACGATTAGTATACTTCCCTTTTACGAGTGAAGTAATAAAATAGGCAATATAATCAATTATTCGTTTGCTTTTTTACTCCGAGATTTTTTCAGATCTTTGCGTTTCCCGGTCCGTAGCCGAAAAACATGTTTTCCCAATTCCGTCGGTCTATTTGTTCATGCATGTCATGCCATGTCTGGTGATATGTATCCTTTCTTTTCCCAGTGATCAATAAGTTCGTTGTTCTTTTTTGTAATTGTTGTGTAGGATCTTGTTTTACTTCCTTATATGTTTTTTTGTCACTTTTTCATTATTAAAATAGCAATTGTTCGACCGGCAGGCAAAATATCTGCTGCAAAATGTGTGTTTTTTCGTAAAATCTGAACGCGTATTTTTATAAATTTTAATCTATTTAGGACTAACCTACGTTCTCTGTGGTAAGGTTTTGGTTTATGTAACTTAGTATAACTTTAGCAAGTATGTAAAGACATTTTTTTCTAAAAAATAGCAATGTATAATGACGTGTTGAACTCATTGTTTTAGATTTTGAAAAAGACCAGAGCGTGGTCGAAACGTCAATCCAAAAAACAAATGTTGGAATAAATCTTCTTTTGAATATTTGAACAATGAAAACAAAATGGGTTATTTCCAAGAAAAACTTTCCCAAAAAAATATATAAGAAGTTAGCCAAAGAACCGTTTTAAAAAATTACGTATATATATATATATATATATATATATATATATATATATATATATATATTATTAAATGACTATGGACCGAACTAAATTGGATCACACTTCTCTATTCCTAATAAAAAATTTTGCCGATTTTTTAAATTCGAATAATCAAGTCGATTGTTCGATTCGACAATGTTTTGACAGGTTCATTCAGGCAACTTACTATAGGCGTTGCATTGCATTTAAAAGTAATGTTTAACACAACCGCATGAATTTTCTCAGTTAGAGACCCTTTAGGGCTATCTTACGCAATCCCTGAATTTTACTTTTAATTTTCGAGACAGTTCAGTTAAACAGACGTCTTAAATATAAAGCGCTGATATATTGTCAAACGTCATTTAAATTAATCAATTCATCCTAAAAATCAATTAATATGTAGTAAAAATGAAACAAAAGATATAGGTAACTAGAGTATCCGATCGATTTATCTTAGAAACTATTACATTCAGAAAAAAAATAACGAGGACCATTGTTGTCGAAAATATCCCCTTCATTTTGTTTATTAACGTAATTGCTGATATTGGTTAGTTCATAAGATCTCTCAGAAATACCCTGCTTAATTTTTAAAAGGTTTGTTACTCTAGATACTGAACTATAAAATATTTGGTCTCTGGGCTACTGGTTGAAGATATCAAATTAACTTAAGTATATAGGTATCATAAAACCATTGTATTTAAGGAGGTATAAAGAATGTCGCATCTCTCTGATTTGTAGAAGAGAGACGTGCTAGTGGCATGATCAGAGTACAAATACGGAACAAAAAAGATTTTTTTAGAGTGAAAAGCTCTTCAAAACTATACTACGACTACCTCAGTTTTTTACATATTGTGATAAATATACAATTCTTGGTACTCTGTGAAATGCATTTTAAGTTTAGGGTTTCAATTTCTTTATTAGTTTTGAATATGACAGCTGGCGTATGTAGTTTTCTAAAATCTGAACAATTAATATTCGGAATTGTGTTAAAATACATAGCAAACAAGCTGCGTTTCAAATGTTTAAATCTCTTCACAGTTATACTAGTGAAATATTAGAAAGTTTAAACAATCGTAAACTAACATCTAAAGCCTCCCCTCGTAACTGATTCAAATACACACACAGATAACATAGTATAAATATTTGGTAATAACTTAACTTTGTATACATTGTTACCCATTTAACAGCGCAACACCCTAATACAATTTTAGTTCATCGTCCGATTTTGATGACCTTTTTTTCATTTATAGAGTGATAAAAAATTGTATCTTTAATAGATAGTTCGTCTATTTTTCTTCAAAAACCAAAAACTAAGTACTATATATATTATTTCTTTTGTGAAAATTAAAAAATATATATATTTGCATTTTTTTACAAGAAATCAGGGTACGTTATCTAAAACATCACATAACCTTTCATAAAACATTTTGTATAATAATAATTCTGTGGTGAAATTAAAATTTATAATTCCGGTAGTTCGGGGGTTTGGGAGGGGTTTGAAAAGTTTTTATATTCTGTGTATCGTTTCGTAGATTTATTTCTACTTTATCAAACACTAAAAGAAACAGAGCACATTTGAGATATAAAATAAAAATATAAATTACAAACACATGCTCCTACCTGAACATTAGCATCTGCGCACCCTTATTCATAACGGATTATGAATTTATTTTCAAAGAGCAGACCAAGAAGGTCGAGGGCCTAAGTACCAGGTACCGTGGTTTCTTTAAGTGAAGACTGGGAAAGTTCATTGATGCGGGATTTAAAGACTTGCAGATTGGGAGAAGAGGGAAAGGCATTTGCTGGTAACACATTCCATAATGGGGACGCTCTGGGAATCAAGGAATGACTAAGGAGGGCATAATGGATGATAATTCATCAGAACAAAATCCGTGTTAGTATCTGTAAAACAGAGGCATATCGCCCACATGTCTATGATGCTCTAGTAATTCCTTGTGATGTTTGGATCATCAAACAGACGAACAGCTCTTTTTTTGACAGAATGAAGGGATATTAAGGATTGAAGGAAAGGCTGCTCCCCATATGTGCGAGCAATACTCAAGGCTGGGTCTGATTTGGGTAAAGGGTATATAAGTTGGCAGAAGAAAAGTATTTGAAGCTCGGAAAAGGAAACCCAATTTCTTTGCGGCTGTGCTGTGGTAAATGCATAAGGTGATGTAATCATACCAGCGGAAATCTTTCTAAAAAGCGATACCAACTAGACTAAAGAAATCTTTGGCTTCAAGAATTTGATTATGCATTTGAACGGTGTGGGTATTGGGGAATAATAACATGATTGTGTCTTAGTGGCGTTAAACTGGACAAGGTTCTTTGCTTCTTAAGGATAAAGTCATTATTCTACGCCTATCATCAATTTCAGTCTTGGAGACAGGTTTGGGAAATTGTATATTGAAGTGAAGTATACTAATAATGGCATAGCTGTGAATAAGATTGATATTAGAAGAAAGCAGATCGATGTGCAGGACGAATAGGGTAGGTGCCAACATTGAATAGGCAAAAAATTGAAAGAAGTGCGTCATGCCCGACTTGATCAAATGCTTTGGATATCTCCAGGGCAATAATTTGGATTTCTCTGTGGAATTCGATCACCTTGCTCCAGTTTTGTGCTATAAAGGTATGAAGATCTGCTGTGGATCTTTGGTGGCGGGAGCCGTATTGCCTGTCGTTAAAAAGTTTATACATTTCAAGGTAATTTAAAAAATCATTATTGATATACTTCTCCATTGCCTCACTCATAATGGTGACTATTGTGAGGAGGAATATGGGTTCTATAGTTATACAAAAGAGTTTTGGATCCTTTTTTGAAAACAGGCTGTACACGAGCAGATTTCTAGCTTTAAGGAAAATGCCCTTGTCAATAAGAGATTTGGAATAACCTGGTAAGGTTCAGAAGCACAAATTTTTAGAGCTACGGCCGCCGTACCATCAAGGCCAGAGGGCTTTTTGGCCAAGAGTTTTGAGAATACGTCGTACCTTTTTAACCCTGAAGGTAATTTCGTGCATATTATATGGCAAAGCTGGTATTGATGAAAATGAAGAGGAGGAATTAAAGTAGAATAGTGCATATAAACGGTGTTATCTGGGTGTGAGAGGATTGCAGAGTTACGAAAGAAGTTCCGGGTAAAGGCAAATTTACCGATTTTGTTTTGATAAAAATTATTTTGTACAATTTTTTGCAAATTATTTAATTGTTTTATCGAGTCTAAATTTCTTGAATAGTCATTCTGCGCATGAGAAAAAATACAAATGCTGTTAATACATTGGTTTCACTCACATATCTAACCATCATTCACACTGTTAGATATATAGGTGACACACCCTCAGTCCAACGGAAATGGGAAAACATGTTAATGGAAAAATCTCTGAACTAGATTTCAATTCAATATATTTTTGCAGTAAGTCAAGAATTACCAGCTTATATAATCTTATGTAACCGTTACTCAGAATTTTAGTAAACTCATACTACTTCCTACTGTTTTTTCCTAGTTTTAAGCTACTTATTTTGCACCGTTACACTTATTTCTAAAATTTATATCGCTATACAACCATTATTTTATTAACATATATCCTTAATTTGGTCTAAGAACTGTTATATTTTCTTTTTATGTGGGTACTAATGTATGATGTTTTCAAGCAGGTGTTGAAAGCAAAGACAGATTATATTTCGAATAGACAATCCGTCAGATACAAATAAAGTAACCAGATCAACTCACGCAACAATTTGGCTTATCTAGAAACGAATTTTCTGGCCTAAAAAACATATACATTTGCAAAAATCATAACTCAAAATTAAAAAGTTTGGTTCTAGAAAGCAATAAAAGCGTAAGAAAAATATAGGAAATAAACTAAGATACATTTAAATGGTTTGGAAATTCTTATTGTCGACGATTAGAACGTCTTGAAAACCTTAATAAGTAATTAAAAAATGTACTTCTATCGAAATAAAAATATATTTGATGAGATACTCTTAACACGTTCTTTATTCGACTATGGAGATGTTGAATGTGAGGATTCTTTAATATTTCCCTACTAAAGAAATGATACAAAACTGTTATATGAGATTTTCCTATAACATTTTATCTTATTTAAATACTGCAAAAATCCTAAATATGCAAAACTGCAGAAAATATCACATCCTAGTTATTTAGCCACACATTTTTTTACATATTTACACATGCACATGGTGCCGGAACTAATTTTGCCTGCCAGTTAATATAAAAAATATCTTGCTCAAAACTTTTAGTTAAGCATATAAAAAATACGTTATTACAAGAACAACGATTATTATAAATGTTTTCAAATTATATTAGCACTTATTTGTTATTAATTATCTCTGTTTTGCTTTGAAGTGATATTTACATGTAAGAAATTATATTAAAGACGTCAGAGCCAAAGTCGCTTTTTGGGGTTGGCTGAGTGTTAACTTTTTTTTGTTTATTATGTTACTCAGCATTTTTCGATGGTCATCAATTTGAAAATATCCATTTCTTGTGCCTGTCGACCCTGCTTCTGATTCCGCTTCCTCTCGTACTTGAGCTCTGGTTACTGAATCTTACATATTTTTTTATGCATATTTCACCCAAATGCGCTAAATGGAATTTAGTTTATTTAATATTTTAAATTTAAAGCAATTTCAATCAAATTCTTTGTATTTCTGTTGAGGCAGCTTCGCATATGAACGCTGCATATTGTAAAATGGTTTTCTAATCCAGTTGTCTATTTTTTAAAAAGTTATACATTTATTTTATATACATCCATTGTCCATTGTTCATTAACTATTTTTGGACAAATAAATAATATTGACTTTGAATTGAATTTAACCAGCCAATCGGATGCAGTGAGTCGCAGGCGGGTAACTGGGGTTGTGCTAACAGCGCCGGCCCCGGTGGTTGCGCTACAATACAAAATTGGGATATATTTCGGGGCTACTTTATTTGATATGGATCGTCTATTTAAAGTATTATTTGTCTTTGAAAGTTTTTTATACCTACAGAAAAATGTTACATACTGAGAAAATATACAATTTCATAAAAAGAAAATAAGGGATTGTTTTCTACTTTTATCATTTGTTCTTAATATAATTTTTCTATAAATAATACTACTGGTGATTACTACGTTTGTCCCAATAATTAGAAATGCACCATTGCTTAAAAAATTATTAAATTTTGGATAAGCGATAAGAATGATAAGAAACTTATAACCGGACTGCCACACTGGAACATATTTCAAAGTTCAGAGCTGAGGGCCTCTGGTAGTAGTAGGCATCTTATCATTCTTTCTATATCAAAAATTAGTTGCTTACAGCAGTGTTGTATTCATTTTTGGGGGATGGGGTGACGAAAAATATGTTTCTAAAAAAACTGAACGGCAACTCAATGATTTAAAAAATTTCTCCATACTAATGAATAGTTTGAAATCAACTATTTATTGTATTTGGATATACATAATCCCTTGGAGCGCCAGTGAGTTTTTACTGCATTTAACTTAGGGACATGATACACTTCTTATGGATTTTCACCGACACACGTGCATTTACTTAATTACTCTATCTATATTTGGACAGACATTAACAAAAACTTAGTTTGTGCAACTTTTTTCGCATTTTTTTTAATTTACAAAAAGTCTAGCAATCTAAAGTTCCGATATCTTAAAAAAGCTCTCAAGGAACTACAATTTAAAAAAATGGCCTGCTTCCTATTTTTTCTGAGGTTTGACTCTCTGATGACGGTAAAATATTGATACCAGCTATATTATATTCTAAATTGACGTAGGATTTTTAAATATCTATTTCCTTAATTTCGCCTATCTTATGAACTTAGCACACTAGAGCAAAATGCTACTACCTGAACAACTTATAAAAATTTGACGAAAATCTGTCCTATGGCAAAACCATAAAAAGTGCGTCATGTCTTTTCGTACATTTAGTTCTTTTGGTATATATTGTTGCTTCAAATATTCAGTAAACCCAATTTTATTATATCATTTAATATTATGTGACTAATATATACTTATAAAAAATATATTAAAAAATAATAAACGCAAGTACAAATATCTTTAATTTAGGTATGTAGAAAACATAGATGTATGATATATCTACAAAAACGCAATACAAATTTTTTAGATGGTATTAAAATGTATTCCTAAAATTATTGATATTTATAAACATTGAAGTAAAAGCAATTTGAAAGTCTGCCATATTATATTATACAAATACAGTTGTATTAAGAAAAGCTGTTTAACAAAGAAACTTGAGAGATTGATAGGCGCTCTCTGCGACAGATGTACTGTATTTTTTGGATAGAGATAATATTAATACTAAAATGTGTTACGTATCTATAGGTCAGAATTTCTTCGTAATGATCCCAGAAGTGTTAGTGTTTAAGTACAATACAGAGTAAATTGTGGGTAATTATTTTTGTAAAAAGATAATGCAAAGCTCAAATAAGGTTTTAAAAACGATCTAACTAAGAGCTAATGACTTATGTGACAAACAAATATATATTATTAAACTTATTTCTAATTATGCTATTTACATATCAGAGAAATAAATGATAATTTATGCAAAAATAAAGGTATTCTACCAAACCGCAGATATTATTGCTGCATAATGAATAATTATTTATGGCATGCCTTTAAACACAAATTTGGGTAAATGTACCGAATTTAGTTGAAAAAATAATTTTGATTTTTCTTGTAATTTTTCACTTTAAACAGTTTATTGAGACGGAAGTTTGTTAGTCGACCGAATACGACAATGAATGTACTTTCGTAATCTCGACTAATTAAATAAAAACTACTAAAAGTTTTTTTAAATCAATTGATTCTATTTTGGGAAGAAACTTCTTTAAAGTTTCTTGTTTCATATATTCAGAATTTTATTCATACTACCTAAAAATTATTCCGTAAAAAAACGACAGAACGAAAATGAAAACTACACACTTATAAATTTCGATTTAAAATAGTTTTGAGTTTTTTAACACATGGTAAGACGAATTATTAAAAAGCATGTTTAAACTTGTATTTTGGATTCCTTTATAGCTTGTCGAAATGGCCACTTACCTGAGCACATTATTGGTTCTGCTTATATTGCGAAGAAATTCAAACAAAAGCAAATAAGCAAGTAAACAAAATATATTCCCTTAATATAAGTTTTATTAGGGATATCAGTACGACGAAAAACTATTTTTTTAACCTGTGATTTTTTTTTTTAAATTTGCTTTACGTATCTTAAAAAATAAAGTTGTATTCCACATTTCGTTTTTTTTTGTTTTAATATGTTATAAAAATCATCCTCTCTCTCTACTGAGTTACGCTGTTAATATATGCGTGTATGTATAAGCAACGTTAAAAACTGCACTTACCTTGATCACCGAACATTAACAAGACAATGTTCAGTGCCTTGATGTAGAAAACCAGTCGATGTAAGATGGCGAAGGTACCTTGATGTAGAAAACAAGTCGATGGAAGCTCAAGGATTCTCCATTTTTTGGACGCCGAAGGATGAAATAAAATTTTATTTAAAAAAATAGAACCGACCAATGCACTAAAAAGTAAATAATAATACATACGTTATTCCCCAATGATAATTTGATTTCTGAAGTCGTGACCATGACTATTTAATGTGGTAATGTAGGCAGTCGATATATAAATGTCTGTTTGTGAATAAGTAATTAAGAATCAGTTTGACGCCGACTTCATAAATCAAACTTTCAATGTTGAATAAAATATTAATTTTCACTTTTTAGTGCTTTTTTTAAGTGGATTCTATTTATATATACCACCATACCCAACGTATGGCAAAAAGATGGTAGCCTTGTAAAATGTTAAACAATGTATTACTAAAAAACTACTAATCAGGTTTACCTCAATTTGGATAAGTAGTTTATTTAGTAATGCATTTACACAAAAATCAAGTATTACATAGAAATAAACTGGTAAAATCCAAAAAGAGACAAAAAATAGTGTGATACTGAGACAAATTGGTAATATTAAAGATATCTTTAAAATCGGTGTAAAAAATTTTCTCTTAAAATCTGGCACAAAAATTAGATGCGATATAGGCATAAATTCGAAAAATCTTGGTACAAATCAGCATAGCCGAATGGGGAATCATAAAATTTTTAAAAGCTCATTGAAAAAAACCTATTTTTCAACTGACTTTAAATTTTGACCAAAAATCAAGTAAGAGAAACTGGTACAATATTGGTGCAAATTCAATATGGTGAAACACAATGGCGGCCTATTAAAATGCTTGAAAAACCATGTAAAAACCCGATAAATTCCCATTAGCTGAAACTTACCTCCTTAGTAAATCTTCATTTTATTGGGAATAGTAAATTATGATCTCATTTAATTTCGCATATAGTGATTTAGTAGTTACATATTATCTTTCACTTTCCATCACAAAAAGAGAGAAATATTACGAGGGAACTTCAGGGTAATTGGGTAAAATTAATTTGTAAAACACAATTTATTACCTAAGCTCATTCCAATCCTATTTAAAATTTAATAATTTATATGCTGTTTTAAATTAAGATCTGCGATATATGACAGTTTGGGATTTTTGGAAAAATAAAGTGTCTGTACTTTTTCCCAAGAAAATTGTCAAAAAATACCTTAAAATTTCGAACATATCTTTACCCTTAACATTGAAGCTATGTTTTAAAAAAATTAGTGTTACCCGAACTTTTTTTGATATGGGTATAGTTTGTTAAGTAATTTTCTAACGAATTTTTTGTAAAACGTGTTTTGACATATTTTTCCCAAAAGATTCTTCTCCCCAGAGGAAACTCTCTAAATTCAACACTGATTATAAAGAGGTTAACTTTCTTCCACTTATTAATCATTTTGCATCAGTGGACTGGTATGAAAGAATTCATGCAGGCTCCTGCATCAGGCATTTGATTTCGTGTATTCTACATTAACCATGAGCTTCAATTATTTATTTCTCTCTCCGTTTCAACAAATTTTCCTGAGTGGAATTCACTAATATAAATAATAATAACATGCACAATTGGTAAAAAATATAAGGAAACCGGAAATCAGGAATATTAAATTTCTGTACTTTACGAACCACGTGCAAAACTTCGCTTAATGAATGCTGTGCCACTCACCTTGAAAAATTTAATAGCAACCCACGTACCTTCTTGTTGCTGGAAATAAGAAGCATAAAGCTTTTAATATACCATCCTCGATAAGTTTAGACGATAAGGAGGGTAATGCGAAACTAGAGACAGCCAACCTTTTCTCAGAATATGTTTCTAGTATTTTGCAGTAGTATGCCCTAACTTTGTAAATAAAAATGAAACATATATTGTCTACCGAAAAATAACAATACAAGAGGTTTTCAAAAGTATACTTCATTTACCCGATAAGGATCTGATGAAATACCGAATTATTTTTGAAACGTTTTGTTTGTGCACTAACAGGAGCTGTGACTCACGTGTTTAACAAATCTCTGGAATTAGAATTTCCACCACAATTCAAAGTAAGCCACCTTTTTTAATATTACCACAGTCTCCGTAATTGATCTAGTATTCCTAAACTGTTGGATTTATTAATTTATAACCAGGGAAAATCAAGTCACAAATCTTATGGTGTATGAATCTCACCAGTCCCCTGTTCGACGCCTTGGAGAAAGGAGTCCAAGTAGACGCCACTTAGACAAACTTCACAAGTCATTTGACAGGGTCGATCATAGGGTACTATTTAGTAGGACGTCATTTTAGGGTGAAGTTCTAAAGTGTGACATCAGCAGGGTTTGTGGCTGTGTCTGGTTGGAAGGCAGGGTGCCCATTATGTTTAATCTGTGTGTGAATGATTTTTCCAATGTATTACAGAATTCTAAATTTCTCATGTTTGCCGATGATCTGAAGATGTTTCTAAAATATTTTGGATGAGAGTGGACGAAGATCAATTGGTAATAGATGAATGTTGCTAAATGCTGTTCTGTCGGGCAATGCTCCTCTTGGCCTACAAAATCGTCTTCATAAATGGGTAGATTTTTAAATTGAATTTTATCTCTATAATTTCAGTTAAGCAAAGACGGAGGAATTTGGAAAATGTCCTTCAGGAAAGACACATGCCAAACAAATGCCTATCGGGAAAATTGTAATTTCTAGAGGGTAGGCCTTTATCGTTCTCCAAATTGCCAAAGGATTTAATAGACATAATGTGAGCATTACTGGCCTACGAAAATCTAAGGTAGAACCAAAAAATCAGGCCACAGGGGTTAAAATCTTTTAATGTGCGGGTAGGCAAGAATTAAGACAGTTATTGGGAATCATTTACATATTTCAATTTGATGCTATGCTTTTAGCTTCGAAACGTTAATATTTTAGTCCATTGGTATGGGTTTAGAATTTTGGTGGACAAATAAGTTCAAAAACTGACGTAAAATTTCTGTGCCCGCATTTAAAAAAATCGACCTCAATTAACCTAAAAAGTGAACGGTAGTTCAAAAAAAAAGCAGAGAAAGCCTGGCCTTGGCCCCGTCTAGAGGTCATTAAAAAATAGCCAGTTCCCATGTCATTAATGACAGACATATCCTTAGATAAAGTTAAAGATCTTGGGGTAATTTTTGATAATCGTCTATATATTTATCAATAAAGCAGTGAGCTTTTAGAGCATATACAAAGAAATTTTACCAATCTCTGATATCAAACACTTTAGCATTTTATAAGATTTGGTTAGATTCATTCAGGGGTATTCATCAGTTGTAGGGTCACCGCTCTAAGAGATGTAAACAATATTCGAGAAAAAAAATCAGAATAGGTTTTTGGGTTTGTGTGCATATAAGATGAATTGTATTATAGTGGATCATGATTATCATATTAATAGAAATCTTTTAAATTTAAATCATTTGGCTAAGTGATATCCGATGGGTGTACCTTTTAGAGATGGGTAGGTCCTGGACTTCGAAGAAGTCGGGTCCGGAGGTACATCTGCATCCAAGCTGCAGTTCTGTCGGATTTGTAACCTAACCTGAAACTGCCAGGGAGTGCAGAACCATTTGACTTGTACTTTGTAATCATAACGTGTCCAGCTGGCAGTGGTGCCGATTTTTCGGTAGTTCTATCGATTTTCGACCAAATCTACCTACGTAAGTCATGTTTCTACCGAAAAATTATATTCTATATAACTTATTTTAATGGGCAATTATCTATTTTTTCTTGTGGCGGTTTCAAAAGTGTTTGATATTTATTACTATTTTTTTAAATAATATTTTATAATTTTATAGCTTAAACCTTTTTTGTTGTGTAAAAATGGGATAACCTGATTGGTTGACTATAAATCCGGCCTAAAATTTAAATGAACCGATTTTTTCTAGAATCTACCGATAAATTTCGTTTAGGTCTACCGATATTTTCCTCGAGGATCTGGCAGCACTGCCAGGTGGTCCAGATACTAAAAACTCAATACCCATCCTTTATAGTTACAGGTTAGAGTTCTATCATACTAAAGTTTACCACTAATAATAATGAGTTAATTTTATGAAGTATATTTAAAGACCAAATATATTTAACTCGAAACAAGTAAACAATACAGTACAACAATACTTTTTTGTTTTTCATGTATTCTATTCGTCAAAAATATTTATTTTAATTATTTTGTCTCATTTATACCTTAAAATTAACAAATGGCACAGTAATTATTGTAATATTTGCAAATTTATAAAAACAGTTGCTAGAAACATTATTTTTCTAACATACATTGCCGGTTAAAATTATCAGTTCTGTCAATTACTTATACTGAGTGTAAATGAGAAACGGGACTGATAATCATAACATTATTTAATATATGCATCTTAAATACCCTGTCAGACTCTCAGGTTGCTCATCAGTTCTCAGGTTGCAGATCCCTCAGTACTTACCAATACTGATACCGATTCATTTCGCCGTACGATGTACGTTAGCGCAATCGGACCAGGTTATTCGGTTGCATGTTCGTTTTCAACCGCTCCGCCAACGGCCCACCAGATAGGTCGAAGCATTGTACATAGATCGAAAGGATAGGGGTCGGTATTCAGTAAGATCTACACCCATTAGTACCGATACCGGATACGGGTCCGTGGATCCATATCCTTCCGGACCTACCTATCTCTAGTATCTTTTATAGAAAGAGAACTCCGAGACAGTGTAAACTCACCATTATTGACGTTTCCAAAATCAACATCCAGAATTGGACAATTTCTCTGTCATCCCTGGTCCATTTAACAGACAGCTTCTAGTATGATGTAATTCGCTGCTTTTATGATTGATTTATTGTTTTCATTTATTTGTTAGATATTTGAAATGTATGGTAATAATGGGGTATACCCATATATTTCCCAAATAAAAAAATACCTTGAATTAAAATTTGGTACTATAACATGATTTTGCCGGAATAATTTGTTTGGAATGTCAAAGGTAGGTTTTTTTTAGTTTTAACAACGTAATATACGAATTTCAAAGTTTGAACATTTAACACAACGTTGTTGAGACTTCAACGTAAAAACTAAAAGTTCCCCAAAATGCATCACTAGGCGGAACGTTTTTTCAAACGCCTCTAGTTGATTATACAGCTAAAATGAATTTGATTGTTTTGGTATCTAAATATAATCTTATTTTTAGGTCGGAAATCATCACAAGAAGCAAAATTGTTGTTGGGATGTTCTTATAGTGTTATGATAACAGAACATAATTTTTTGGGTAAATATTTATTTTTACAAAACGCTTTTTTTATTTTTTTATGTAGAGACTGTAGGCGTAACTCGTTTTGGTTTTGAGGCATTGTAAGTGTAAAAAACTATAAATAAAAGACCAGAATTTTTAGCCTATCTGATTTAATAGCTGATGATCGTGAACCTACACACAATGGGACACACCATAAATTTATAAATCACAATACAAAATATACAATAATTGACCATACATATACAAAATTAAAACAATCGCAAAATTAGATCGGGTTCCAAATAAATACTTCCATTTACACATTGTATTAATAAAAAAAATACACAATATTTTCTTTCAAATTGAATTATCATGTGTAGACAATTTGACAATGTGATTGGGAGAGAAAAACATAAAATTACACAATAAAATTCATAGTAGTACAGAAACATATGAGGACAGTGAGTGTCAATATAAGTATAGCCTCGGAGATTTACTAAAAATTATCTAGATTACAGGCAATAAAAAAACAATTAAACATTGAACATCTAAAATTATTACACAGAAAGTACATAGAGATCTATTTCGAAGTTTTTTTTTCTGGAACGCTAGTGGCTAAATATCACATTTAAAGTAACAATGATAGTAACGGTAATCCAAGCAAATGTCTTCTAGCTCAAAAAATATAAACCAACATGGATAATTTATAGTTTTTATAATCTTAGTACAACATACATATTTTGTATCATCATATTTCTCGCGACCCCTCGCCCCAACATATATTACATATATTTTCAACCCAACTGTAAATCCTTCAGTATCTAATACAATTTTTTGGATCAACTTAAAAATTGCAATAAAAAATAAAAACTATATTACTTAATTGTGGTGTAAAGTGCATTACAGAGTGTGATTTGTTCAATAAATGCCATTCTTGTTATAGACGATACCATTTTTGACACATAATTCGCTGTCCTCAGAGTGTAAGCATGTATAAGCGTAAACAAAAATTTCTCTCTTATCGATACAAACTGGACATTACTACCAGATTCTACAACTCATAGTTCTGCAAAGTTTGCAGAACTTCCTAATCGTATCGACCATAATATATATAAAACATTAATTCAATTTGCTGATTATATATTAAAAAATAAAACGGTATTCGACCTGGCGGATTTCCAAATTTCAAAATCCCACATATTTTATTATCGATTAAATTCGACATGCGGGGTATTTTTAAAGATAAAATTCTAGTTTTTTCAAAGTCTCCAAAGAATTATAAGATTTATTTTTTAATATATTTTTGCAGTGCACAAGCTATTTGAGGTTCGGAACCTTCTTCACTGGGGCTGTAATGTGATGCTAACATACTAAAAACTGATGTAAAAGTCAGTCTTAGGGCCAAACCGTTTTTCTGTAACTAAAAATGATGGATAAAAATCCCTGCCGCTCTCAAACTACTGTACCTAAATTGTAACTGTTAAAGCCCGCTACAGACTATTCGGTTCGATTCGTCCGTTCGTTTCGTCCATACATATGAATGGGCGAATTGACAGATATTTCATCCACACTATTCATTAATTTTCGTTTAATGCCGATCAGTGTCTGAAAATACACAAAAAACAAAACATTAGTTTCGGCCGATTGGTTCGCCGATATCAAAATCGACTTGATTATTCGCCCAAAAGACGGTATCGCCGGGCAACGAAGCGAATAGATGAACCGGACCCGCTACACTATGCGGACGAATGAACGAATGGACTTTATCAACGAATAGTGAGTAGAGGGACTTTACTATAGCTCTCTTTTAAGAGTACCGTTTTTTTCGGGTTTTTCGGTTTGTGTAATTTAATTATAGAAGAACAAACCATGAATGGTATTTGAAATTAGTTTTAATACATGAGATTTAAAAATATATATATTAATTTTTAGTCTTTGCACTGAAATATCCTAATCCTTTTGAATATATAATATACTATTGAATATTGGACCATTTTTATTGACTTACATAAATTATGCAGACATTCTACATTTAAAGATCCATATTTTTTTTATCAGATAGTTGTAAACAGTTTCACATAATGCAAAGGCAGTTAGGCTAAATAAAGTAGTAACTTATAGAAAATTTAGTTTAATATAAACATTTAGAATATATGAAATATATGTGAAATTATACAGCAATAAAGTCACGAGATAAATTTCATATACAGCAAGTTTTCACAACTAGGATCAAAAGTTAATCAGCTTAGACCATGTCAAATTGGAATAACTTTTTGATGTATCGCTTTTGATTTGAATGTCGCAATTTTAAAGATCTTTACTCTTCGAGATCAAATGACAGATTTTCTTTAAAGGAAACAGTGTGATATTTTTAAGGTTTCCTTTAAAATTGTATAATGACGTACATTTCAAGATATAACAAGAATATTCAGCAAGAACAAGCCAAAAAGAGTTTTACTGTTAAATAATCTTTTCCATAAAGTTGGAAACAATTTCAAGGAAAATGTGTCAATCGACTTTAGTTTCTAAATCCACAATATAAGCATCACATATTGTTGACACATTCTATCTACACATCTAAATACATAATAATTACATTGATTTTGAACTCAGTTATCTTTTAAATATGTTGAAACTTCTTACCGTTTTTTTAACTACCAGAAATGATGATAGATTCAGTTTTAATTATGTAATAATAATTAATAATAATCTGATTTTATCTTCGTAGTGTAGGTAGAAACCTCTGAACCCGGACCGTAAAAAATCCTATCAATCAAATGTGAAACGTTGAAAGTTACAATCTGGCACAGTCTAAACATAATAATAACATTTTTAATATTAAATGTATAAAATTTAGTTATGAGTTGTTTTTGAGGTAAGATTTATAAGGCATATGATTTAATTTTTAATTTCTTAAAAAGAATAGCCTTTCACTAATTTTTATATTGGTTAGATCCAGACGGAGAGAAAAGAATCAGTTAATATATTTTCAATATACAGTGTTTTTTGTAGTTTGAAATTGGATTGCTCTGTAATAGAATTACATAGGAATGTGAAGCAAGAATAATTTAAGATAACAAAACTACCCACCATTATTATGTCATTAAACCTAAAAGTAGTAAAAAGGTACTCTTAAAAAATATACTTAAACATCCATTCATTCCGCACAACATAAACCTAAAAATTAAAAAGTATCTTACTTGTACGAGTAACTTAAATAAGGGCAATGATGCGACGATTCAGTAAACGTACGAATATTCGTCGAATCTATGGTACGTTTACGATATTTCGGGACGAGCGCTCTTAAAGTAAAACTTAAATTAAAATCACACAATATATGGGTAAACGCAGGAATCGGTTTTTCGCTGAAATAATAAGTATAAAAAACTGATTAAAAATAATCTCATTTAGATTTGTCGTTAAGCATATTTTATTGTAGTTTACATATACAAGTGTCTATAAGTATCACAGAATAAAAAATAACTACAATGCCTGTTACAATATCCTCATTAAACTTGCTATTTTAATGAGATGGTATTTACATATAGGAAATACACTATTATTGATAACTCTGTATATTGTACTTCATTCTCATTTAATAGTTGGATTATCCAGAGTTATTGGAGGTAAATAACAATTTTATTCAAAAAATGGGCATTGTAAAGTATCTTGACTGCAATACACGCATGTATATTTGGAAAAAAATAAATAATACTTTTCTGAAACTATTTAATCCCGATACAAAGGCCTTAGTAAGATAATTTATCAAAAAAATAAAAATATTACCTTTCTTAAAAATACCTGTGTAATCCTGATTTATTTTAAGGTGTGTATAAGATAAATTACTATCTAATTGTTAACCAGCTCAGAAATTAAAATATACACAAGGATTATTTTAAATCGCTGCGGAAATGTTGAAAATAAAACAACGTGAAAATATGCATCTCCTGCATTCGCAAATAATCTCTTATACGTATTTTATATTTAGCTTTGGGATTTAGCAGCTTTGTGCTACTTAGGAACTTTAACCCCCCTATCCACTAAAAAGGTTTAAGAGATAGACCAGGTCTAGTTGCCATGGTACTTAAAACTCTTAGTTCGCCAGTTATGTTTCGCTTATATAACTGTCATTTTGTAATTGTGACAAAATATCATCTTAAACCTGCAACTGTCAAGTTAGACCTGCTCTAAATGTACACTCCTTTAGTAAATACGGGTGTATATGTACTTTTATCTTAAAAGAAATTAATTGAAAATAACTTTGGAATTTTTTATTTTCCATGTTAATTCAAATGAGTCCTTTTGTAACAATACGGATTTGTTTAACTGCATAATCAAAACCTAAAATAATTTTAAAGATTCTACAATAATTACATAAATGAGGACCAAACGGTTAATAGTAACTACAAAATTTAAAATTTCCTGATTGACACTAAAGAAAAATGATTTGACATATTTATTAATACAACTAAGCATGCCTTTCCGACATCGATTTAGAAAGCAAATAAACTAAAAATTCAATAAAATGAAAGTATAATAACCTTTGCCATAAGTAAATAATATGATAAATGAAGTATAATAAAATTTTAAACGTTTTAAAATGAAAACTCATTTGCACACCCAATTTTTGATCTTGACATGTTATCGAATACTGTTATTTTCTGCGGCATGTCCTTTGGCTTAATTATTTCAAATTTTACTGTTATTTATTCTGTAAACAAAACCAAATCAATATTTATTCCAAATGTATTTTACATTTTCTACTTAGATCTACCAGAGCCTAATTCTCAAATAAGTGAAGACCAAGCAACCTTCTACGTTTCCCTAAAAGAACGAAACTAGTAAAATGTATAATAAATACACATTTAAGTTGAATACCAATCTAATGTTTCATCATATACTACACATTCCCATAGCCGAAGATATTATTCACTCACCAAGGAAATTTCTAATACAATTATTAAGTTATTTTGTCCAAAAATAATAATATTCAATAATTAAATAAGCAAACCTTTGTTTAATAAGTGACACCGGTAATGTAAAGGTAACACAGAGAACCAGCTATATGGAGGTGAAAGGTGGATCCTAATAAAAAGATATCAAAGAAGACTCTTGTTATGAAACAAAGAAAAACGAGCGATCATTTTTTTAAAGACATTCTTAATATACTGAATTTCATTTTTATTTAAAGAACGAGTTTTCATTTTTCATATTTTAGCCAAATTTTAATTCTCTATCACGTTTTTTTTGTAAATTTAAGGGCAGAAATAAGTAATTCTGACACAAGTTTGTCACGCTTGTTTTAAAAAATTTCAGTAAGTTGGAGTGAGGTAAGTCTGAAAAGATTACGAGGATATTTGGGTACCTAATTTATAAATTAATAAAAAACAATTCTTAAATACCTAAGTGAATTGCTTTAATTTTGGTTAATATGTATGACAATATAGACTGAATTTAAATTTTCGTTTCTTGCACATAAACTATATGATCTACAGTGACTGGTTGGGTGGGATATTCCGCCAAATATGAAACATGGCCTTTCACTTTAGAAAAGCATTAAGTTTAGTTACACACTAAACAAAAAGATGAAGTTTTTTTTTTGAATAGAAAAAACTTCAAAACAATAAAACCACGTACTTTTAATAGAAATATCTATTTTTTCGTCGGTTAAATAGACCCGATAAAAAAGCTCGTCTTAAAGTTACTTCGACATGCAACAATATTTTAATCTTTTTATTCCTTCATGCATTTATATAAATTTTGGAAATGATAAAATTGCAACTGATAATAAATAAATAAAAACACCCGTTATTGCATATTATACAGTGCCTCCCAAAGGTGGCTGCCAAGAGAACGGTTCATGAAGAATGAAGCATTATCCCACCTAAATTCATTTTCTCTGCTCTATGCCACAGACTTACGCTAAAATTAATGCATACCCCATAACATTTACAAAGCGTTACGTTTTGCGTTAGGGCTTCATAATTCATAAATCGTTCTCTTGGTATCGTCTTCAAAATTTCAATAAATGCAAAAAGAAATAAAAAAATGAAAATATTTAAGAGCATATTAGTAATTAAAATATTTAAAACGAATAACTAGAGGTTCCTAGTAGCAGTATGTGTCTTTTGTCATAAATATTATAGGAAAGTCAGTTTTGAATATTTTTATTTTTAAACGAGACGCTGTAACATTTTTTTGTAATCTTGTACACCCCTGATCCTGTGCCACAGCAGAATCAAAATAAATCAAACATAATTTACCTGCAAATAAAACTATTAAAAATTGATTTTGAAATTTAACATCAAGTAACCTTTCAGACTGTATGTAGTACCGTTGTTTGAAGTGAAACATCCATAGAACTAAATTATCAAAAACGTCTAGATGTATGAGTTGAAAACATGAAAGGACATACGAAAAAATGTAGATATTACAGATGCAAATGAATTCTACAATTTTGACGCATATAAACAGTATTCTTATTCTGTAATAATAGTAACAGGTACCCAAAAGTTGCTCTTTTATCGTCTCTAAAATTGAAATCAAAAGATCAAAGAAAGAAAAAATGATGACCAAAGTTAATTTGCGTGCTATTTAGAAGTTTAATCACTGCAAGTCTCGCTCACAAAGATAACGCCATCAAGACATTATTAAAAGATTTTAATTGTCAGTGTTAATCCAATAATGATATCGCATCCCAACTTATTGCATTTTTATAGAATTGTGGTTGGGCTGGTTAGTGCATTCGCGTTTTTATCAATATTTAATAATGAAAGACTTGCCGAAGTATGGGTTTCAGCATTTATTTCAACTAAGCATCTAAAAATAGGTCTCAGTAAATATCAAAATCATTTACCAGGAATTACTAGTATGTATTATATGATTCGTAAGAGAGCAAAGTAGCTTTTATAATCGAGTAAGTTCCTTCACGAAAAGCCGAAATTTCGATAGTTTCCCAAGAAAAATACAGTTTTTAAGCGCTGTTAGTGACAGAATACGCAGGTATTTGACTTATTATGTATCTGGTTGTGACGAGACACTCCGACTACACATATCTCTTGATATAATTTTTATTATGCTAATATCCTGTGCTCTATATCCAAAACGAAATTAACAAACACCAATTTTAAACGCATTTTATACTTACCTCTCTCTCTCCACTGTTCAACTTTTGCATCGAATTGTCAACGACCATAAGATATATTTACATAAAGACTCAGTTTAAAAATCGCTGTCATAGATAAATAAAAAAAACTTGGTTTAAAAATCCTATTCACAAAATTTGTACTATAACGTTTCCATACAAAAAACAGACATCTGCGTTCATAGGCGGGAAGTAGCTTAAAATTACCTAAAAAGAACATGCTACCTTAACTTAGAATGTATCTGCTATCCAAGGACATGATACAATGTGCACGTATTTCCAAATTAAAGTCGGTGAAATCATTTTCGAAAAGGGGAAACACGATTTCTTTAAGTTTTGGACATATACTAACTTATAATAAAAAAGGCAATCAATAATTAAATCATAACAATGTCAACTTTGAAAACAGATGCCATTTTGATTGACAGATCTATTGATGAAGTAGATTATTTGAGAGTGCTATGGTTTGTGACGAACTTTTCCCCTGCGAATTGCAAGTAGGTATTAATAAGATACACTTATCAGCTTGCTACTTACAAAACCTATATATAGCATTAAACTTATTTTATAACTGCTTCATTACTGATTATTTTATTACTGATTTACAAAAACTTCCAAAAACTTTGAGAAGCAAGAACAATAAAATTATATACAGGAATTCTAATAATTCTAGGCCCTATATGAATAATTATAAATAATAGAACAAATACAAGTACATAATATATAATTAGGTAAATTGGACACAAAAATATCACAAAAATTATGTTGAACCAAAAATAAGCCTAAATTATAAGTCAACACTAGAAAAAAACAAAAGCGATTAGGCCTTATTTCAACAACGCAGATATATAAATTATGGATTTCAAAATCTCAAGAATATTGTGTTCAAAAGTAAAAAAGTTACATTCCTATGCTTATTTTACTCAAATATATATTTAAGAGGAGAGAGCATAAAAATAAAGAGGACGCCAAAAATGATTTTTTTTTTTATTTATTATAGTGAAGTTTTCAATTGGGTATGGTAAAATATTTTTAAACTAGTATCTAAGAAATTAAGAAACATACAAAATTAGTAAAAATCTAAAAATTAATCTTGGAATATTTGGCTTTTTATAGAAAATTTATATTTTCTTTTCTACAATATGGAAGTATATACCTAGTACTTTTTTGAATGATGTATTCTTTAGTAAGAGTTATCATGAAAATTTAAATTAACTGTATTATTGGACGGAAGACTTATACGTTTCAATTTAAATACGTCACAATCAGGAATTTTTCACAGTACAGTCTTAATATTTTTGACCTCGATAAAACGTTTCATCATCCAAAATCAAAATTTCTCATTAGAGTACCGAGTCGAAAGTAACTAATTGTCGAATTCTTTTTATAATCTACAATCTTTTTAATAAATAAAAAGAGCACGAAACCTAAAATCAATAAGATGTAATTTATAAAATACACGAACCTGAAATTCGCAAATGTAATAACCCGTAAAAATCTGATTTTTAAAGTATTATAAAAGATTAATATATAGAAAGCCAACTAACATTATTTTGTAATTATTTTTTCAATTTATTTGTAAAATCGGGTTGCAAACAAAAGGGATTTTAAAAATGAAGAAAAAGTACATATTATGATATGATCAAATATATAAGAAAAATCGTTTTATTTCAAAAACAAATGAAGAATTTTACCCTCCATTGAAAGATATAACTTGACTGTATGCAAATCATAAGATAAAGAATTTGTTTCACTGATCGAGATAAAACAAGCAACATAAAACACTTCTTGTCGTATATTTAATTAAAAAAATAAATATATAGCAATGGAATCTACAAAAATAAGAAGACACAGTGTTGTCACATAAAATTAGGCTCTGCACTAAAGGGTTGTTACTAACACAGTTAGTATTCCTGAATGAAAAACCAATATGCTTTCTAAAAGTTTAGTAATAATTCCAGGCTTAGTAGTAAGTAAGAATTTAAATCAGGGCCATTGTTTTTTTTGGAAAACAATTTAAGAAAGGTTGTGTTTCGAATTTTTAATAAATAAATAGTAATAGTTGAAACGAGAACATTTAAGTAATAACAACCATAACAACTCATTACACATAATCTTGAAGTGAGAAGAAATGACAATTAAAGTTCATAACTTATATGTTTTAAGCCTCATAATTTTTATCAGATTTTTTTATTATAATAATATTTAAACAGGTTTTGATACAGATGAAATGATTAGAATCTACATGTCGTACTGCTAAGACATATTGTAGAAAATATAAAATATTAAATTCTATATACCAGTAAAATTTATTTACTTGTTTTTTTTTATGAATTTTGAGATACAAACTTTTTTATAAATTCAGGTCCCCGTCATTCAAACTAAAAGATTTTTTTTATACATCAGTTCGGTCAATTACTTTAATTAAACTAAATGCTGACTTCTTATTTATGTACAGAGTGACTTCCTATATATTGTCTCATACCCTACTACTCTACTTCAAGGGGGGGCCAACAATGTTTAGATACGAGAGTGTGGTATGCATTTAGTATGTAAATTCGGCGCGTATAGCATTTTTTTAAATACAAAATACATTACTATATAATGGCGCTCATGCTTACGGACCGTAGTTCAAGAGTTATAAAATATACGGGATGTTACAAATTCAATGGCATCTCAAAAACTGTAAAAGATACAACGCTGTAAAATTCCGACCACTTCGTGAGATATCCGTAAAAAAAGAATGGTCATTTTTCTTTTATCAAAGCCACTTTTCCTTTTCTCACCAACTTTTTTAATCCGGAACTGGATTTTTTATTTCATTTTTACCAAGGGTTCGACCTCCGAAAACTAATGATGTTACAGAGGGACGGAAAACCAGAATGTTTCCACATTTAAAAGGAGAATTTTAAATACTCTAAATGTATAAGTGCATTACATCATCAGTTTTGCGAGATAAAGGGCTTGTTAAAAATGAAATAAAAAATCCAGTTCCGTATTAAAAAAAATGAAGTTGATGATGAGACCTCGAAGACGAAACGTCGGATTTTAAATCTGATACTTTGGCTAGAAAAATGTAGGTAGTAGTATCTCTTCAAATGCAGCCTGAAAAAAAAATAAAAGAATATGACGAACTTCGGTTTTTTATGGATATCTTTGGAAATACTAGACATTTTATAGTTTTGTCAAAGGCATATTATTAAAAATTGCGCCAACTTTGGACGAATTTAACCAACCTCGTATCTCTTACGGTTTATGGAATGACAATGCTATCCAATCGACTTTGTAACACCCTGTATAACTGTATATTTTAAAAGTTTCAGAGTTTTACCTACATTTTTAGAATCCGTATTAAAAAGCAACAATTAAATGGTAAAGAGCCATCTCGCTCTATCTTTTTCAAAAATGAATATATCTTGTTACGACAAATTACGTCTCTAAAGGTGTTTTCCCCCATAATTAAATAAAAACCTTCCCATAATACTAATGTATAATGCAAAGCACAAAAATAATCCTACTTATTTTTGTTCCTGATACATCAGAGTTTGTTACATTGTTTTTTTTTCTGGTAAAATATTTTAAACATCTCTTTTAAATAATCTTGCAGTCAATGGTTCAATAATATAGAGAATGTCCCTGTACAGTTTTTAAAGGTAACAACCGATCATCACATAATTCTTAATAGCATTGGTGCTGTGCTAAGATATCATATTCCTGAAAGCCCTCTTTATTCTTAGTTGTTGTTTTTGAGTTATTTGAGTTAAAGAAACCGTAAGAAATAACCAGGTACTTTACATAAAATGGGAAACTATAAAATATCGTCACAAACCATTCCACGGAATTACCTGTACCAATGAGCATTAATGCTGCTTTTGAAACTCTACTGGCAACTATTATAACTACTACTGTCGGTAAACAGCGGACACTACTCCATTGCCAGGTTTCACGTAGTCGCCGATCATCAGATTCTGGGCCACTGGATAATTAGCCATCACAAGAGGCTGTTGAGGAGCGCCAGTTGGAGACGTGAAAAGTGACGGCGAGATAGCGCCTCCTATTAGCTGGGCCGTATGTGTTGAGGTAGGGCTGGCAGCTACGCGACCTGTAAATTATGAAAATACAAATTTTAATCGTATATATGTCAACATCAAAGCATTAAAATGGGAAAAGTAAAAAAAAACTGAAAACCACAATTACATGAATTCAATAATATTTCTAAGTAGAAATTAGGCGGCCGTGGACCTAATAAAAATAAAAAACTTGTCTGCTGCAATTGACATGGTGAGCCAGCAGGATAATCACAGAGTTGTAACATTGTTACAACTTAATATTGTTTTTTTTTAATTAGTATGACAAATCGAACACACTCTACAAGCAGTTAATACTTGTGTGTGTTGTGATACGCCTGGCAGCTACCCGACCTCTATTATGAATAAAACAATCTTACTCGTATCTATGTCAACATCACAGCATTAAAATCGATTAAAATATATATATATATATATATATATATATATATATATATATATATATATATATATAAAAAGAAAAACGGAAAAACACATTCAAATGAATTCAATATTACTTGCAAAGAGAAATTAGGCGGCCATGCAAATAATTATCAAGTATAATCAAAATTTACAGAATTAATATTTAATTCTGTAAACTTTGGTATAACGTAGTAAAAATAATAAACTTGTGTGCTGTTATTGAAGAAAAAATTTGCAACTGACATGGTGAGCCAATGTTCTTCCAAAATGGATTAAACAGTAATTCATAAGAGATAATCATAGTTGTAACATTTTTTTATATTGTCTTTTTTACTAATTAATTTGAAAAATTGGACGCATTCGGCAAGTATTAATAGTTTTTTTGAAATTATATGACAACATTCTGTTATTAGCAAAAGCAAAAGAATTTGCCAAAAGTTTGAATCGAAAATTTGTATTCGTTAATTAATTACAGATATAATACTTGAAGTTACACCCTAGAAAATTAATTATATTTAAAAAGCCGCAAATAGTAGCGTTTACGACATGATTAATATAGTAAAGTAAGAACCCATTTCACCCTCATTTGATATTTTTAAGGGTGGAATTTCAAAAAATCCTAATCGCTTTATTCTTATAGTATATAGTTGAAGAGATCCTGTAAAAGAGTACAAACACATTTCACCTCCTCAAGGGTGGCATTTTAAAATAATCTAGAAATATATTTCTCTGATAATTACTTTTGAAAGCTGTTGACAAAATTCGTTCTTATGAAATCATTTTTAAAAGTTATTGATTAAAGAATAGATTAAAATTCCACTCGTTTTCACCCCTACGGGTAGAAATTAGAAAAATCCAGATTTAATTGAATACCTGAAGTCTGAAGAAAATTTAAAAATTGGATTTATTCCTTTAAAGTGGGCTAGGTGCCATGGTCTTTAACGTAAATAACGGGCTATGCGAAAATGTACCAGTAAAGGCTTTAATTTTTCACCGCAAGGTGCGTCAACTTCTGCGTTTTAACCAATAACGGGCTAAATGCTAATTATTCATCAATCGTTGACTTGTGTTGGCGTTGAATTTTGTGAAGGTATCGCTGGTTTTTGTGACAAAAATGGAAGGCAATGCTTTACCGACTCGTAGACGAAAAAATGGCGAGGGTAGAGTACAGGAAGAAAGGCAGAAAAGAAAAATTCTTTTTCGAGAAGTTTTACGAACTTAAGAATAATGTTAAACAAAATTCGTACCCCATAGGACTAATTTCTGTTACTGGAATTAATCGAAGAAGACATGGGAAGAATGAAGATTTTGCGAATAGTAGACGACAAGCAACCATTAACTTTACATAACAATAATCGCAACGGTGATATTTTACAATATTTATGGAATAACAAAGAGGAGAATTGAAACTACCGTAAAAGCAAAGAAAAACGGAGAATTGACTTTTACTGAGAACAGTTGCAAAAAGAAAAAACAATGAAAATTTTTGAAAGATGATGAAAGCTTAATCATTGAACATGTTAATTATTTTCCCAAAGAAAAAAGTCATTATAGTAGACCTAAAAGCGACTAAGATTACTTGACTCAGTATTTAAATATAAACCGATTGATTCGAACATTTCAGGAGAAATATCCAAATTCAAACATTAATTACCAATATTATTACGAAACTCAAAAAATCTTTTCCAAATATAAGCTGCCATCATCCACGATATGATACAAATCTGAAGTTATCCTAACAATGAAGAAGCAAAAACTAAACTGGACCTCCACCATCTCAAAGTTAAAAAGGCAAGAGAAGTAATGAAGATAGATCACGAAAGGTCGCAACATCCTACCAGTGAAAATAGCACGATTGCTATAGATCTACAGCAAGTTTTTCCGCTTCCTGCCCTGAAACATAGTAAGATGTACTACTTGAGGCAACTTTTATGTTACAATTTGGGCATTCACGTTGGAGATAATAATAAATAGGGCTACACGTCTACACAAAGGGATGTCGGGGAGAGTAAGAAATGAAATAGCGTCATGTCTCTACAAAGCTGTCAGATGTAATGATAACTGCATAGCACAAAACAAAAATAAAATAATGTTGTTTCTGTGTATTTATTTGGTGGCAAAGGGAAATTTTGAAGAAGTTCAACACAAATAATTAGTTTCAGGCCATTTATTTCTACGTTGTGATAGACATTTTGCTCAAATTGAGAAAAGAACGCTTTGAAAAATGCGTTCCAATGGATTTGGTAAAACTTATGGACAGTTCTACCCCAAAAATCCTTTTACGGTCACCCTTATGAAGCCCGATGATTTTTTTTGCCTTCAAAAAAGCGTCAAAAACATGTCTGATTATTACAAATTTCAAAAGCTTAATGAATTGAATCTATGAAACATTAAGCGACGTGGAAGCCTGGAAGTCCATGAAAGATTTCAAAAAAAAATATTTCACCAGAAACTATTCAAAATATGACTTTACCACCACTAGAATATAAGAGTAAAATCAGCACTGAAGAAAAAGGAAAACTTAAACAAAATGATTTTTTATGTGAAGGACGAGAATCATCGATTTTTTGAAGACATTGTTCATTTATAAACAATGCAATATTAATTTTATATCTTTAGATGTTTATAAATAAAAAATTGTGACAAATAAAAATAATGGTACTTAGCTCAATTAAAACGAAAATTAGCATGGTACTTAGCCCACCACAAGTGAAAAGAATAATGGCATTTTGAACCTTCTATAAATGAGTAATAAAATTGTTTTTTATTATACTCCTAAATAAAAAACCTACATAAAACATTAATATAGAATATTTTTTGAACCGTTATTGTCAGCACAGAAAAAATTAGAAATATTCTTTAATAAAATATCTTAGGCTTTGCCAAGTTTTTATCGAATAACTCACAATTTTCTTTTTGGCACTTAGTCCCTTCTTTACTTCAAGTCTTCAATTATTTTTTAAAGCCACTGATGAAAGAATTGTTTTAAAATCTAATTTAGTTGAAGAGGTCCTATCTTATCTCGCAACTGCAATATAAAAAGACGTCCAAATTTGAACGTTTTAATTTAGAATCGGCCAATAAAAATCGCCTTTTTAGATTTTTGTTTACAACGCAATGCACAAATACAAATAAAACAAATGTTTAGAAAATTTCCACTATTACAAATATTGACAGCTGTTTCGACAACACTGTACCTTCGTCAGAAGATTATTTGAAACTAACAGCTAAATACAACATTTTGGACCTATCTATCTTATTGTTATATTTTTTTATGATAGAACCTTAGACAAGTAATCTATTACCTAAGTATATAATTTTAATAATGGGGAAAAACCAAAGTCCAGCTGGTCGTTGAGCAAATATTTCAGGCTTTTCGTCTATTTATTTTTAGAAGTTACAAATTGTTTAATTTTCTGCTCTTACAAGCCATATGCAAAACTTTATAATCGTCGTTAAAATCATGTTATTCTTCCAAAAGACGTTTGGCGCAATTTGAATCCGTTTTACCCTTAATATAAGAACTTTCGTGTTCTTTGATACGTGTTTGAAATTGTCTCCCTGTCTGTCCTATGTATACTTTTAAGTATCAGAACCTAATTCATATATCTCTGATTTTTGGCTTTTGTCTGTTTTTGATTTATCGTTTTTTTATGTATCTACCTTAAAGTGGGGTTAGTTTTATAGGATGTTTTAGTATTATTTTTCTGAAAATATTTTGCTATTAGGGGTATTTTTCCCTGTGTATGTAAAAATTTTAAAATTACTATTCTCGTTGGAATCGTTATTAGGGGAAAACTAAGTTAATTGCTTTTCTATACTGTTTTTTATTGAATATTTTGTCCATTATGTTGGAATTATGGTCATTATTTACTGCAATCTGTTTAAATACGTTTAATTCCAAGTTGAAGTTATCTGGGGATATAGGGGTATATTAATTAGGCGATGTACAAAACTATTAAAAGCAGCCATTTTGTGTGTAATGGGGTGGTTAGAATAGTTGTTTATAGTAATATCAGTGTATGATGGTTTGCGGAAGATTTTAAATTCATGTTTTTGATTTATGTTTGTGATAGTTAATCTACAATTTATTTTCTTGTTTTAATTCGATTGTAAATTTCATATTTTTGTTTAGGTTATTGATGTGTTCTAGGAAAACTTACAATTGTTTTTGTGTACCCGTAATACAAGGTAATATATCATATACGTACCAACGAATCTATACCAATAAATAAAAATTTTGCTTAAAGTGTTTTTGTGTATCAACGACGAATTATCCAAAAATATTTCTGCTAAAATAGGACTCAGTGTATAGTTATATTATCACAAACATAAATCAAAAACATGAATGCTATACGAATATCTGATACGGATAATATTTGATTAAAATAATTTAAGTCAGCGCCGTAGCAACGTCGTGATCGGCCTGTGTTCCAATAAGCCATACGTAAGGACCCCTTTATATTTATTATTATATACAGAGCTGAGGTACTGAATACAAAATGTAAATTAAAATAATCAGTACGATTTTTCGATATTGTAAGTATTTTCCTTTTCGATTTTTTGTAAGTATTTTCCTTAAGTACTTTTGAATTAACGTTACTTGAGACAATGTATTTAGTACTTTTTTAGAAAAGTACTTGTACTGGTATTTAACCTTTCAAATGTTGGTTAAGTATTACTTATAACTTAAAAAATGGACTGCAAAATCTTAATCTACTTAAAGTACTTTGTAGAAGTTCTTTTAGTATTTTTAGTTCAGTATTTTTAAATAATTAAGTCTTTTTCGAAAACAGGTCCTTGAAGATTGAGAAGACTTAAGTAGTTCAAAAATAATTTTTTTAAGTACTTAATTTACTTTATCTATTTAATAAAAAATAATGCTAAATATAACTCGTAAAAACTGATTTATTAGATTACTTCTAATAAATAACACCTTCAGTTTTCCTTGACTTTTTATGTACGTAATATGTACAAGGCTTTTATATTTTGACATCTACAGCTTTACAGAAGATGCAAATAAACAATTAATTAGGAAAATTGTAGGATTTTTCTTCTATTCTCTTTTAAGAATATCAAAAATTTCTAAACATGATTGAAAAGTAGAAAAAATTACGTAACCTATATTTTGGTCGGCCACCCTGAGTAGGATTATGTAATTAAATGGGTCTTTTCTATTATAAATATACCGAGAAAACTGACAAAAATCTTGCCGTAAGAGGCAATTTATTCCTATTATTTCCACATTTAGAAGAGTATAAGGAATATACTCTTCTAACGCATTGCGACTTATGGCAGGGTTTTGTTAATTTTCTGGGTTGCCTTTAAATATAAAGTTCTTAAATCTGGTTAAAATAAAATATTTATACTCGGCATGAAAAGACCATTTAATGAAATAATATATAATAGCATCCCATTTAAAAAAATATAGTTTGCGTAATTTTTTCTACTTTTCAATATGGTATAGATATGTTTGTTTCTTAAAAGATAATAGAAGAAAAATCCTACAACTTTTGTTTTTAAAGATTTTTTGTACCTCCTATGGCAAAACTGTTAGCTGTACACCAATTACTCCTGGATGCTTTCACCAATTTACATTAAATTTTCAGGAAGTATTCAGCGTAGTGCCGGAGTAGTCCCATCGCAATCATATTTAAAAAAATAAAAAATTGCGAAATGACGTCATTTTGGATATTTCTACCCAAAGTTTCCTAGATCAATTTCACATACTTTAATAAATTGCTTTAAAATTTGATGTATGAAGTGTAATTAATCAAAAAAGAAATTTTGCCGCACTCTGTGGTACTTACGGCACTAGGGAATCTATTCGTTCGTCAGGTTAATTACTATAAAACTTAATGTCTTATTGGCACAACATCTTTCTTGTGTTAATGAGTGAAGTGTATAGTGGGGGAGGAAACTAAACTAATTTAAAAACGTTGTGTATTATGAAAATATCTTGTTTCATATAGTTTTCGGAGTTTAATTTTGACAATAATATTAACTTTTGATATGTATTACTGATTTTCCATAAATATGCATAAATGGCGCTTTTTGTATAATATTAGTAACGTGATTCTGGCAAAATTCGACATACTGGTGGGCCCAGCAGGTACTTGTTTACTTAATTATGACCTGTAAATAGTCCAATTAAATTAACCTTTAAACAGAGATTTTGGTCAACTTGCCTGAATTTTTGATAGAAGTTTGTTGAAGGTATCTATTTGAAAAGTGGAAGACTTATTTTTTCAACCCAAACAAAAAAATGTTTTTTCAATATTATTCAAATAGGGAAAGAGCTAGAAAAAAGTTTCGAATAAAAATTGTAGAGCATGCATTTTTACGAATAAATGGTTTAAACAAATTTTTGTTACTATTAAAATTAGTAGTTAGGGAGGATATAATTTAAGGGGTGATATGACAAACTTTAAAAAGTCATATCAAGTTGAAAAATCAATGATTCTTTAATTTTGATGTAATCTACTAAAAATTGTATTTTTTATTGTTAATTAACAAAAAAAAAACAATTTTAATTTTTTGATTTAAACGACTTAATATAACGCTAAAAACTTTTTTTCTATAAAAAAAATTAAAAGCCAGTTTTCAATCATTTATTAAATCTTATAGAAATGAAAAAATTTAACTTTATTAAGCCATTTAAATTGAAAATTAAAAAATAAAACTGGTTATACGCTTTTAATTAACAACAAAAAAACTCCTGAACGAAAGTTTTTAATTCTATGATTTTTTAAAGTTTAGAGCCATATCATCCTTTAACTCCTAACTCTATTAGTTTTAACAGTAACAAAAACAGTGTCTAGACCATTTATATGTAAAATTGTATGCTCTACAATTTTTATTTCAAACTTTTTCTTCACCCATAGCCGGGTCAGATACCTTAAGCTATCTTATATCAAAAATTCAGGTAAGTTGACCAAAATTTCGATTTTAAAGTTTATTTAAATGGAGTACAAATCTAGGTTTAGGCTTCAAAATAGAGCAATGAAGACATTGCTTATTTTCTTTCAAACCCGACATTCCGATATGGGGTAGTGTGGGATGACCTTAAACAAAACACAAAGTTAAAATTGTGTTCAATATAAATAACTCCCAACTGATACAGTTTAATAAAACAATTGGTATATTAAAACTTAAACAAATTTTAGAAATAGAACAAAGCAAGTATGTGTACAAAGTATTAAACAAAACTTTTGTGTAAATATATTTTTGAATCCCATTACTCCAACATCACAAGGATACAATTATCCCCGTCTGGAACATGTCTTGCAATGCCGCAGGAGCAATGATCCATTTCAGGCAATCGACGATTGCGATTTCGCTCTTTTCAGAGCTCATCACGTGGTCATCGATAAGCGAGGACCGTGTAGGGCGAAGGCACAACATGGAATCACAGAAACAACAACTCCGCTCTACGAAATAGCGATCGTCATTCCGCCTGCGGTATTGTAGAACAGGTTCCAGACAGGGATCATGGTATCTTTGTTGTGACGTTGGTTTAACGTGAATCAAAAATATATTAACATTATTTCTTACCACCAGTCAGGAATCAACACTGTAATTTAATGCTGGGCGTGGTATTAGCCAGCCAAGTAGTTGTTTATATGATACTATTTTGTTACAAACCTTTAAGGGTTATATTACACGTTTTGTAAAACAAATGCATGACTATGGGACACAAGAAGATACCAAGATACCAATTAATACAGCTAGGGCTAATATCGGTATTAATAATCCAAGTAATCCGTGTGCCGGAGTATTTAACTTCTTCCTGGTGGTATGACTGATGATCAGACCACTGGTGTATTTTAGTCAATTTAAACAAACCTTTCAATCAAAATGTTTGTTAACTTGCCTGAATTGCAAATATAAAAAGTTTGAGGTATCTGGTAATGACAAGTGGAAGTAATTTTTTCCTCCCGGCAAAAGGTAAAAAAAAAGTATTTCTTCAATATTATTCAAATTGCAGATCATAAAATTCTACATAAAAGTGGTCTAGGTAACATAGAACGGAAGCTTTCACGACTGTGGTCAATTAAGAAAAATGTGTTCCGATCTCGTGAAATAAAAATCTCTGAAGATGTCTTGTGCAATAGAAGACGAAACATCGGAAAGTGATTCCATTTTGATACGGTCTAATCCCGAGAACTATGCTTTATGTTTAATCAACAATAAGATAAAATAGAAAATCATTAATTTTTAAGCTAGCTATGATTTTTTAATGTTTGTTATATCATCCCTAAACTTATAGCCTCCCTAACTTTGTTAGTGTAGAAAAATAAGGTATTTAAATCATTTATATGTAAAACTGTATGTTCTTTTCTTCTAGCTCTTACACTTGTAGAATAATAGTTAAAAAACACTTTAGTTTGTCTCCGCCCTTAGACGGGGGTTGAGAAAAAATACTTCCACTTCGTTATTAGATACCTCAACCTAACTAATATCAAATATTCAGCCAAGTTGACCAAAATTTCGGTTTAAGCTTCATTTAATTGGATTATTAAAAAAAAAGACAAAAGAGTGGCAATATGAAAAATATTGACTTTATTTATTTATATTAGTAAGTAACGTTCATATAAACAGAATTTAAGCATAATGCCAAGCTAATTCTTAAAAATCATGCCACTTACGGGTCAGCAAATTTTTCTAGTATCGAATATTTTATACTGCATAGGGGACAAATGAAAGGATATAAAATTTAGAAAAATGAAAAACGTGTTTGAAAGCGAGCACCCAGCTTGATACCCACGCTTCAACCTGCATTTTAATTATTCCCTAGGCCCCGATGTGGAGCTCATAGATCGTTGAATTATTCTCACTATACTGGTGGGATTTGACATCTATAGTATCAGTCGTACAAACGTTAATTTCTCTGAAGCTTTAAATTGATGGGCTAATGCCGCCGTCCTGGTTCTCAGAACCCTTTAGCTACGGTGCTGATTTTAAACAGTTCATTTTGCTCTTCTGAAAACCTCCATTCCATACTCACCAATTCGCATTGAACGCAAGAATTTGTCATTACCGGTCAGCGGCGTATTTAGAATGTCTTCCTAGGATGGCAAAAAATTATCGTAATATCTTTTTTATAAAATAATTTAAAAATTTTGCTTGGGTTATTACCTCTGGAGTGGAAGGCATTTGCCCTCCCCCCTTGAATACGCCACTGTTACAGGTATTATTGATACAATGATTACATGGAATCCCTTTAGTATATGTTCAGTTTCGCTTTATTTAGGCATATAGTTATGTATTATGGCCAATTATTTGATATTTAACCGTTTAAAAAGTAAGTTCCAAATAAAAAAAAATACAAAAATTATTTTGTAGTCTATCTACTATCTTTAACTAGAAATTGCTCTTTTAAACCCGAAAGGGCATATTAACAAACATTTTATTTCAGAAAATGTTGGGAGAAAAAGATCTAGGTATTTATTTTTTTAATAATTTTTTAAGGTTACATAATTGTACAGATGTTCTCTTAAATAAGCTTTTGTTGATGATAATGGAAAATACAGAGTGAATCACGGTGGACGGAACATTAGATGTTTCTGCAGCACAAATTCACGGATCGTCTTCAAATTTGGATTGGTCTATCTATCACATTAAAATATTTTTAGCGAGGCAGCGTTGCCGCTTCTACCCAAAACCGGTGAAAACATCGCTATTTTAAACGAATATCCTGTATATTTTTCAATTTTCAGATTCTATATGTATTTCTGAACAACTTATCTAAATACGTTCCTATATCTATCTGTAGCCGTTTTTGAAGTATTATACGATTTTCATTTTTTTTAACGAAAACGGAACAAATAAATCTGAATTTCTCCAACTTTAAAACAATTATTTTAAGCTGAAATTTTGGTTACTCTACAACAAAACCTTTGAGTATTTGATGTTTTGGGTCATACCTTAGTTGAAAAATAAATGTTTGTAGGTAACGCATAACGTATATGCATTTCCTTTTAAAATTTCATTAAACATGTACTTTTCAACGGTAGTAGTGGGCCATAAAAACAATTATTAGATGCTAGGAAAATTTATTTGACGTTTGTGATTTTGAATTAATATTACAATGGCAGAGAATAATAATTACAAATACGGCTATAATTATTTTATTTATCCTACATGAACAGTGTGATAATATATCAGCCCGATGTACAGAAAATGTAACATGTATTCAGATTTACCACAAATTACTATCAAGACATTTATTCGAACAAATTTAAAAGCACCACGAAATTTGCCCAGAAGAGTGACTTCCATGCATACTCCTACTCTTCCATACGTAGCGCCGAAGATTTGGACGTAACATTTTCACTATACAAAGAATTTTGGAAAAACATAATATGTAAAACTACAAGTTTACCAGGGTTCAAGGTCTCAAACCTCAAGATGGCCCACAAAGAGTCGAGTTTTGAGAAATGTTACTAACACGTACACAGGACGATCTAAAATTTGTACGCAAAATTATATGGACCAATGGGTCTAAATTTTCGAGGGAAGGTATTTTTAATCGACATAATCATCATTGGGCCAATGAAAATCCTTATCTTACAAAAACGGATTCCAAGAAAAATTTAGTTTTAATATTTTTTGTTTGCTAACGTGACAATCAAATAAGATATCTGATAAACGACGAAAAACTCAATTCCAGAAAGTACTTCGACATTTTAACAACAGTGATTGAAGAGTTCAAAAGTAGCCTTTCATTTAAAGATTACCAAAGTTGTTGGTATCAACTTGATGGGGCCCCAACACATGCACTGCAGAAGTAACTGCAGAGCTGGATCGAATTTTCATTTCATTTCCATTTTCATGATCGTTGCTTCAGATCTTTACGACCTTAGAATTGGCCGCCAAGATTGTCTGTCAGTCTCTTTAGATTTTTATTTAAGGGGTACACTAAAGAAAAAAGTTTACCAGACTTTAGTAAATGCTAAAGAAAAATTAGAGCATCTTGTGCGTCAGGCTTTTCAAGATATTAGTCTCCATGTTATTAGAAGCGTTACACGTGATGGTGTGAATACGCATTTATTACAGTGTTGAGGTTATTGGGCGACATAGAGACCTGTTTTAAATATTTATTTCATTTTGACCAAAAGCTCTGAAATTGGTCTGGATTTGAATAAATTGCTTGATATTCATTGCGATAAATCTCAATACGTTTTGTTAAATTTTGAAAATCTTAACACACTGTCCATCTAGAATAAATAAATTTATTATAACTGTATTTGAGCAATTATTGTTCTCTGCCATTACAATATTAACTCAAAATCACAAAGGAAAGAATGAAATTTGTGCCAAATAAATTTTCATGGAGTCTAATAATTGTTTTCATGACCCACTACTACCAAAGTAGTTGAAAAGTGATTGATAAAATTTCAAAAAGCAATGCTATAAATCGAAAGCTTAGGTATAGGCAAAGTATACACTGCTAAAAAGCTACTCTATCAGCTTTTTAAATCAGTATTTATATAGAGGGTGTCCCATTTAACAAAATCGATTTTAAGACAATTTTATAAGTTACATACAAACATTTATTACTGGACCACTGTATATGCTTCAACTAAAATACGACCAAAACATCAAATACTCAAAGGTAATATACCGTAAACCAAATTTTAACTTAGAATTGTTCAAAAGTTAAGAGAAATTAAAATATATTTGAAGTCCCGTTTGACCCGACGATCTTTAAAAACAATCCAGAAAATTGAGAAATGCCATAAAAGACAATGTGTGAGAGACATATAAGAAAAAAATGTAAAATTGGTGGAGTCAATAGGAACACTAAGGCAGTCCATTTTCTGGATTATCTTTAAACATAATTGTCTATAGAAGCATATAAAACTATATAGGGTATTACATTCACATGACGTCAATTCTTGAAAAATAAATTGTTTGTTGACCTTACATATGATGTAGCGTCCTATTACATTTCTAATTAATTTTTTGACATATTGAATAATAAAGGTTACGGAATCACGATTCCACATAAATGGGCTACCTTTAAACTCACATGCTGACAATTTAATTACGTGCATTCTATCACCAAGGCAACTTGATAAATGGTTATTACTCTATCTAGCTTTGGAAAACCTACAACTCTTATTTTATTTCTTCACTTTTGATTAATAACAAAAACATGGAGTAAGCTACAGAGCAAAACGTATTTTACTTACTATAATTGAAAGAACGAATTGACAACACAAAAGTATTTTATAGAACAAAGACAATACAACGTACTGTTACATGCATTTATTTACATTTTTATAACAATTGAAAATAACACACATCAATATGGTATATCTCCTACAACGCATATAAAGATCTAAAGATCTTAAATTAAATGTACAGAAAGATACATAACAAAATCTCTCTGTGTGGGATTTCAATTGAGGGAGTTTATTTGATTTACTCTAAACTCGAAGAAAACGCTATTTTTACGCTCTTGTTAACTATTAGTTGCACTGAATTTGACAAATTTGAACTATGTATTAGAAATGTTGCCTTTTCTAATGGCTTCCATAAACAAGATTTTATGTGATTCATCTATAAAGTTTTTTAGTGGGCAGCACTTAATTTTTGTTTTTTTCATATACCCTACAAATTATTAAATACCATATTTTCATAACATAAAACTTAAGAAATATGTAGATTATATTACTAATTCAGCTTGTTAAACCTTAGATGCATATGGTATTAGATGTAACTTGCCTATAAAAGTGGTGGGAACCGTTAAATAAATATTTATTTATAGAACACTGAATTTAACATATTTTTTTAATTAAAACGGACATTTTTCTAAATTATAAAAGCATTTATGAATTAATTTGTAGTATGTAAAAATACATTATTTTTTCCAAAAACAAAGAGCAATTTTAATTTTAAACATAATCAATAATAATCTTTTGTTCATTTAGAAAATAAAAACGGCATGGTGCTTGGATCTGGTTTTACGGATTTAAGGGAGAACCCTGTAAAGGGGTGTGGATCGCGTGAAGTAGAGTACTTTCGAATACATTCGTACATATGGACATATTGCAAATACTTAGATTTATCTGTATTTTAAAATACAGGAAAGGTGTCAAATTAAGCCTCGGTCGCAAAATTCTTAAACATTGGCATTTAACAGCGTTATTTTTGTTGGTACGATATTCCAGTCAAACTTGTAAAACGACAGACATACAAAATATAAAAAGTATATTTGGGCATATTTTATATCATAAGTCTTAGGTTTATCCTCGGCAGCACCCACACATTCGAAATGTTTTCAATGCCCCCACATTTAACCATGTATACAATTTAAAGACCTTGACCCGCTTTCCTGTTAAAATTTTTTAAAGGAGGTAGCGAGAGGTTAAGGGTTGAAGGCTCGTATCTAAAACTACTTGTAAAACATTCCCCTTCTACATAACATCGCTGACCTATTTTGGCATAAGTTGGGGGTTTCAATTAACACCCTGTATGTTATAATTGTACTGTTTATCTAATATTAAGTAGAAATATGTCCCTTGATATTTAAATATTTTTACCCGTTCAGAATATTAGAATATCACGCCAGTTAAGGTTCATGTTTTGTATATACAGGGTTTGCCACAATAGGTGGGCTATCTCCGAGATATAAATAGAACAAGCAAAAATAATGTTAATTTGTCACATAAAATTATCTCCTAAACTGCTCACCAACTGAGATATTCGTTCTTAAAATAGGGATCTGTAAAACAAGTTTTCGATCGATCATTTATGAAACGCTGCATTTATTAAGTTAAATTGATTTATAGTCGAAGGCGGTCTTATCGTGCGGGTCCAAAGGTCACCAACATTATGAACCAAATCAGAAAACACAGTGAATACCAAAATATTGTCTGATTTTTTTATCGAGCTATTAAATCTTGATGGATTATTTACAAATATACAGGGAGAAAGAAAATAGTTTTAGCCACTTAATATTATTTTATATATTAATTTCCGGGGGACTAAATAAGAGAATTCGCTAAATATGTATTTGGTTAAAATTTTTAGGTTGGCAAAAACAAAAATACACAAAATGGCAAGCGCCTTAATAAAGTCTGAAGGTGGTTCGAATCAGTGGAACAATCAGGATATGTTCTGTTTATACCGCCACTTAATGAAAGTGAGATCACCAAAAATTATGAGCCGCGCTTGACCTAAAAATCTAACCACTTATACAGTGTCATTTATTTAAATGCGGGCCACCCCTGAGTAAAAAAAAAACTTGTTTTTTTTTGTATTGTGATAACAAAAAAAAATTATTTTGCAAAAATATTATACACTTTTGTTAAAAACCCAAGATAATTAGTTATTACTTCCGTCGTGAGATTTTTTCAGATCTTTACGTTTAAGGGTCCCAAGATGCCGGAAAACATGTTTTCTCAATTCCGTCTGTCTGTCCGTCAGTCTGTCTGTTCGCGGCATAGCTAAAAAACTACTTATCCGATTTCTTCAAATTTCAGTCTAAAATTAAGGGCCATGCATGCGAAAAATACAGGCTATATATATATATATATATCCTGTATTTTTCGTTAGTTTTAATAAAAAAATTTTTAAATTAAAATTCGCTGTCTAATATCCAGAAGCCAGTGGTAAAAGCTCTGAGAATAGGTATAAGGAATGTACAGAAACTTGTGCATGAAAAATAAACATAATTTACTTCCGAAGAAGATTAAGAAATGTACACGAAAAAAGCCAAAGACAGAAGACTTAAGTTACAATGCAAAAATGGTTATTCATAATGCAATTTATGATTTATACACGTCAAAGACTAATATAATCTTCAGAAACTTTTTAATATTATAGACTAAAAAATATCATCATCACTTAAAAAGTCCTCATCTTCTGAGTCGTCCTCAAATGGCGCAATGATCATTGGTGCTATTTCGACATCTAGAAATCGTTCTTGATTCCACCATTCTCATATTAATTTCTCCGTAAGTTCCACAGATTTCTTCCAGTACTCCGGTGTAATATAATTTAATGAATCTTGCCAAACAATTTGCACTTCATCTGATATAAGACCATCGTTCACGTGTTTTTCGTAATATGATTTTGCCCCAGCCCATATTAATTCTATTGCGTTAAACTGGCAATGGTATGGCGGCAGTCGTAAAACCTCATGTCCATTTTCCCGTAATATTTCATCTACGGCATATATTGTTGGTTTTTAAATAGATTTTGCCATTAAAAGAAGTTCTAGTTTCAGTATATTGGGTAAAGGATTTTGTTTCTGTTCCATTAGCCAGTCATAAATATCATTTTTCTTCCAGGATGAAGTATGTTGTTTATTTAAGATTCTTGAATGATAAGATGCATTGTCCAGAATGATTAAAGATGGAGCATCTAAATGTGGAATCAGTTGTCCTTTTAACCACTTTTCAAACAGTTCACAGTTCATAGTAGTCCATACTTTTGGATGTTGAAGAAAACGGGAAACTTGCACCTGGGAGAAATCCTGTTGAAGAACCTGCATGCAAAATCATGAATCGATTTCCCATCCCACGTCCCGTTTTTCTCTTGACACTTTTTACAGACTCGTCCTGCCAAGATTTCGAACCACTTCCATTAGAAAATATCCAAACCTCGTTTAAAAATACCACTTTTCTAAACTTTAAATTAACATTTTCCGTGTATTTCTTTAAAAACTGGATACTCTGACTTGCTATATGTGGCAATTCGCATAAAAATCTTCGATTACAGTCCTTTTTATATCGAAAACCCAACATTTTTATTAATTTTGAAGATTTTAGTCCAGTTCCAATATGCCTCGATTTTTTAAAGCTTCTTTTAAAACTTGAAGGGTTATATTAGTTTTTGTGTATAAATCGTAAATTGCATTACGAACATCCATTTTTACATTCTCACTTAAGTCTTCTGTCTTCGGCTTTTTTCGTGCACATTTCTTAATCTTCTTAGGTAGTAAATTATGCTTTTTTTCATGCACAATTTTCTGCACAGTCCTTATACCGATTCCCAGAGCTTTTGCTACTATCTCCTGGATATTGCCGGTGAATTTTCATTTTCGTAATATTTTATTAGATTTAATTAATTTTTTTCGCTTGTGGATGCAAAAAACCTGAAAATTGTTTTCTATTACTCATTTTGTCACTGACTTGTCAATCTGACTTTGAAGTGACATCGCTTAAAGATTTTTGCAACTGCTATTTATATGTTTATTCTGATTTTTCATATGAAAATATCATAGGTCTATCTAATTCATCTTCCGGATTTTATGCGGAAGATATGATAACACGAAATAAAAGAAAGACAAACTTAAAAAGTTTGTCATTGATAAATCGTACGACCCGCACGATAACTCTGCTTTTGACTATACCTGAAAATTTGCATTGTAGGTAAACTTCGGTAACTTGTGATTGACATTGAATAGTGACAGGATTTGACTTTGAGCTTTTACCAGTAAATATCTATAACGTAATTATTATGCAAAAATTATACAAAATGATTGTTCCAAATATGTATGCATTTTATGTTATTTAGTTGAAAAACCTACAGGTTGGTTCTACATGGGTACATCAAAGCCTTATACATTTTCTTGCCCGCTGAACTGTGGACTGCGTTACTCTTAACACTAGCATTGGGTTATTTCTTATTTGTTCGAAGTGGAGGTTAATTCGAGCCACCAACTCGTCCCTGGAAAAAATCAGGTTAGCATATACTAGTTGTTTTAAATGGCCCCAAAGGTAGAAATCAAGGGAATTAAAGTTCGGGGACCAGGGTGGCCAAGGAATAGGTCCATCACAGCCTCTCCAGTGGTTCGGATAAACTATGTTCAGATGTTCTCTAATCATAAGGCCAAATTGGGCTGTAGCACCATTGTGCATAAAGTACATGTTACGACGAATGTGAAGAGGTACGGTCTCTAATATTTGAGGTAATTGTTCTTATAAAAATTCTAAATACAACGGTCCATTTAATCTTGGTGGTAACATGAATATATTTAAAGATAAAAGGTCTAAAAAGATAAAGATAATTATTTATTATTATTATTTATAATTATTCCTGCCCATACGTTAACAATAAATTCTTGTTTATAGCGCCCACAACTATCACATTCTCATTCTCGCAGATATGCAGGTTATGGAGTTTATTATTCGAGTAAATTCCAATTCATATGTGTATAAAAGAGAATTAATAAAACGATGGTTATTACTGTGTTGCTGAAAAAACCGATGTGCAATGTGGGCCAGTTGTTCATGACACATTCTCTGTGCAGTTGAGTTTATAGTATTGTGCTCGGCTGAGGAATGTGTAAGGCTAACGGACGGATCCTTTTCTACTTCAGGTCACCAGTACGAGCAGTTCTCTGACTGCCGCAGTCAGCTTATTGGATATAAAAATACCTAAAAGACACTGTCGTTCCGATCTTTCAAATTACTTAATGGAACAAACATTTTTACCAGTTTCTCTTGATCAATCACCATACAACCGTCTGGCATCCAAAGCATTTGAGGAAGTTATTCCATACATCAAATGCATGTCCGCTAACTTGTTAAATGTATATTCCATTACAGCAGATAATAGATTTAAACATTATTCCACAAAATGTTATTAGTCAATGATAATAAGTAGATGTTAGTATTAAAACGTCAATCAATTAAAACGTCTCTGGTCAGACATTACTGACAATGTAAATTTTCAGGCAAATCAATTTAAGTACTAGAGAGGAGTTGGTGGCTCGAAGTAACCTCCACTTCGAACAAATAAGAGATAACCAATGCTAGTTTTAAGAATAACGCATTTCACTGTTCGGCGGCCAAGAGAATGTATCAGACTTGGAGGTGCCCATGTAGAACGAACCTATAGGTTTTTCAACTAAATAACATAAAATGCATACATGTTTGGAACAATAATTTTGTATAATTTTTGCATAATAATTAGTTGTCTTTACTGATAAGTGCATTTTTGTCAAAATCTGTCACTATTCAATGTCAAACAGACGTCACCGGACTTTACCGACAATGCAAATTTTCAGGTAAATCAATTTAACCTAGTAAATGCAGTATTTCATCAATGATCGTTTTTCTCGAAAACGAGTCAATTTTTGGAGACCGATAAAGAGGACCTCTTACCTTTGAAAAGTCGGAGCGACAAAAAAAGATGTTTTTAATGAAATATGTTTATGCAGGAAAAAACTGTGTAGTAAAAAAATTTAAAAGTAGTTCTTTCTCGACCCCTCATCTCCGCCCCTCCATTTCGCTACTTTTCCTAAGTAACTTAAGCTATTACATCAAACACCCAAATATTATTGAGTCAAACGATACGAAAATTATTTGGAAACCTTGTTTTCCGAATTCCTATTTTAAGAACGAATATCTCAGTTGGTGAGCCGGTTAGGAGAAAATGTTTCAAAGATTACCCACCTATTCTGGGACACCCTGTATAGCAAACCTGCTATACCCCCTCGGAGCATTTTTTTGGTTATGCTTGGTCACAACACTCAATGCATTTGCTATATGAGTTATGTATCTTCCTGTGTATTTAATACAAGGAAATAACAATTTCATAATCCTTCTGCCTATTTTAAAAATTAAAATAACTTTTGGCTCTTTAGCTACAAAATTTGTAATACTTACAAATAATGACTGAATATTATTGTTCACATATGTAAACAAAAAAAAAATGTAAAAATATAAAGTCCAAAAACTTCTAGAAATAAAAAAAGTTTGCGATTTTCCCAAAGCTAATTAATCTTAAGTCGGACACCTCTTAGGAGTTTTCTTTCGAAAGTTTTTTGAGTTAGTGATTTTTCTTCTTACTGAGAAATTGGCGTTACCTACAAAATTATATTTTTATAGGAATATATTTAAAAAGATAAATAGTTGAAATAATATACAATGTTCGCACCATACAGCAGAATCTTTCTGTTGATGTCAGACAAAATTTGGATTCGGCTTCGGTCGATATAATGCGTTTTTACAACATATTAACCCATTTATATTACTTTCTAACGGCATACTTAATTGACTTAATTCTTATAAAAAAATTTAACGATTAAAATAAGCTCACTTTTTCTTTTAAACAGTATATTGTATAACAAGTTTTAAAAACGGACCCTTTTTACACAAATGTGACAATTTGGAGGCAGATCCCGATTTTCAAACGTGTCGTACACTATAATTTTTTTAGTCTGCGTTTCGCACATTCATTGAAAGTAACTCTCAATATTTTATACCACAAATTACACTTTTAATATCATAAAAGACTTGAAATATTTTTGACACTTTAAAATTGAAAAATAGAATACAGATGAACAGTAACCTGGCCACTAATAACCGTATATACATATCTGAATGACATATGATGTAGGTTATATGCCTTTTGTTTGTTATTAATTTACCTTAAAATGCATTTGAAACCTCCTTATATATACATATATATATATAAATATATATATATATATATATATATATATATATATATATATATATATATATATATATATATATATGTAAATATATATATATATATATATATATAATGTAAATATATATATATATATATATATATATATATATATATATATATATATATATATATTATAACGTAAACTCCGGTGTTATAAAAGCCTAGTTATAAAGAGTTCTTACGTAAGAGCAATAATAAAAGTTTGCACTTACGACCCGTTGGCTAGCTTATACGGTAGTTCGGCTTTGGGGGAGTTCAAAATTTTCAATCCTTTTCTTTGGTGTATGAAGGAGGCAAGTGAAAATTATAAATATGAAAGAAGGGCGCCAACACACGTAAAACAGAACTTATTGCACTGCCTTCATACACCCCTTACCCGTGTGTTCGTAAAGGTACTGAAACAACCAGTAAAACACTATTTAATATTATGATTTGCTTTATTTAAAAAAAAATACTTGTTAACGAGAGAATGTAGTTTAAATTGTTTTTAAATAGAAATATGTGTGGTAATTTGAAAAAGATAAATTGATCAATAAAAGGTACTACTGTAATATAAAGCTTTTTTAAAAATCTCACCAACTGGCAGGAAAACTGGAGTTACTGGGGCCTGGTTGTTGGGCTAGAGGTAAAATTCCAACACCTCTTCGGTAAAGAGGGGGCTCTTTCTTAATGTAGAATTACTGCTTCAACTTCAAAGGTAACCCCAACCTTTAGGGTTATTTGTTTCAACCAATTGTTTCTCGTGAAAAGTACCTCACAATCATGTGGGTGCAAAAATGTTCAAAATGCTTTAAAGGCTATAAAAAGCAAACGTGCACTAAGATGCAAGGTTTTAATAGCAATGTGTTATGTGCTACTAAGTTCAATGTGCACAAAAATGTGCTATTTGCTATGTGGCCGTTGAGCTGTAAAAAAGAGAAAAAATCCATTGTAGCCTATTGTATAAATTAAAATTAAATGAAAGAACCTTGCTAAATAAATTAAAATAATAATTACCTGGCTGTTATTTGACCACTGTTTAACACAAAATTTAAAATAACTATAAAACAGGACCAGCCTTTTTAAAGGTAGTTTTACGGCCACAGTCAAAACGAAATAGAACGAACTCGTTCCAAGACGATTTTCAGCTAAGGTTTAGTAAGGAAAAAAAAATGTTTAAAAAAAGGTAGGAATTTGGCCAAAAAACTAAACTGTTGAAAGTGCTCCATGCAAAACTTGATTTTAATGTCCCTATATTTTGTCTCTTTCCCCCTTATTTATTTGACCAAAATAAAAGATTTTTAAAAAGATAGGCAACTCAGAATACATTATTTATTACAATAAATCTTAACATACATTAAATTTAAATATTAATTTTTGAATCATTTATGCTGTTATTTTTTAATATTTTCCTAATCTTTACGTAAGCCTCGTCCTAAATAATTAAATCTTTAAAATGTTAGGTTTTTATAAAAATGAAAGTAAAGTGGTCGGACGGAATCGTATGGCTTTTAGTCATTCATGGAAAGGGCCAAAACAAGAATTTTAGCGTCGCCGCACACAGTAAAACGTCAAACTTTGTTGTCACTTAACCCAATTTATAAAACGAAAATAAACAAGGCTTTTTAAACCAACCATTTGGAGAACTACTTAAATAAATAACACAAACCCTTGCTTAATGAACCCCTGACATGTGTTTACCGGACATTTAACAATATAGGTGACATCTTAAACTACATTTTATCAAATGGACAAATCATTTAATGAACTGAACGAGATTTTAAAAGGCGACAAACGAAATTGGAGGTATATACCAAATGTTTCTAATTTATTTAGCGTTACCAGCCTACAATGGAAATATTGGAAATATCTTGTTTAGTTTGTATCACAACAGCTCATACCCAACTAGGTTTTTTATAACGGATTTGTTTCTGATCAAAATTATGTGAAGGTAAGATAATAGAAAACTATAGGTGAATGAAAATCTAATAATGAAATTCTTATAAAAACATGGCCCTTTTATATGTGGGCATTAAAGAAAGCTTCAACAATCAGACCCTCAGCATCTGTAAATATAAAACATGAAATGTATATAATATACCAAGCTGTCAGTTATACAATATTAAGTACTTATAATAATGAAAATAGTCAAAGAATCTAAATAACTTCCAAAAACTTAGTTCCTGACATCTTGGTGAATGACAAAATATAATTAGCAAAATCATAATTAGTTACTGTAAAAGTGTAACGTATATATATATATATATATATATATATATATATATATATATATATATATATATATATATATATATATATATAAATATATATATATATATATATATATATATATATATATATATGTAAACTAATCGTCATGTTGATTCCGCGGCAGTCGCACTATCGATGCCTCGCACAGCGATCTCCGAAGGTTTTGTTTCATTGGATCACGAAGCTAGCGGCCCGCGATGACCTCGTGGTTATAAACGAAGTAATATAGACTTACGTTGGCAAATTTTGGGTCAACAGCCGCGCCGAGGAAACTTAAACATTTTTGTCAGTTGATGCGTTGTGGTTACGATTGCGCATTTTTATAGAAGTTATTTTATTTTCAAGACTTGTTTGTTGATTTTGTAGTTTAAATTAAGTAAAACATTAATGTTTTAAATAATGGTAGCCACAGTGGCTTAGAATCTTAAGACTTCAAAAGCCGCCAGTGAGCTGAACTTTGAGATATGTCCCTCGAATTTAAGTCCAGATGTCGACCTTTGCCGAAACATAAAATTCGGCAGACAAGTAAAGACAAAAACAAAAAAGTAGATCGTTATTTTAGTAAAAATATGTACGATATATGTATGACTGGATATGTGATTGCGAAGGAATAAGGGTATTTGATTGTTTCGTGTCTTTGATAATAATTAGGAAATTAGGTGTATGTATGTATGTATGTATGTATGTATGCATGCATATATATATATATATATATATATATATATATATATATATATATATATACAGACCCCCTTCAAGAGTTAACCATGAGCCGCCACTTGTCGGCGCCCAGTCGAAAGGCACCCAGCTTTCTACATATGTGTACCCTAAAGTATGTTATATTTTACAGATGTATAAATAAAAAAAATCATTAAAGAAATGAATATTATATAACATTTAAAAAGAGACATTATAAACATGAATATATAAATTGTCCTCTAAGCTATATTAATTGAATATTTAATTACCATTTAGTATTAAAGCGAGGGTTTCAAAAATGAAACTTTGATTAAATGAAAATCAATTCTTGTTAAAAATGCTAATTGCTAGTGCTAACAAAATAGTGATGAATAAATACAGGTTATTATTGAAGATGAAATTATAAAGTTACAAAAGTTAGAGAAAAGTGAAACATTATCTGCAATGTATATTCCAAAATATTTTTAACGGTTGGATAAATCTTGTCCATAGTTCTCAAAAACTTATTATTAAAATTTGTCATAAGCTTTCCCCATATAATTAGAATAATAAATATTAAGGGTATTATGCACTCATATTATTTTAAAGCCCCCAAAAAAGATATTTGAAGAGGTTGAGCAAATTTAGAAAAATTGAAAAATCTTTTCGCAACGTTTCTGGAATAAATAAATATTTGTTTTTTGAAATCGCAACTTTGCATTTTTAAAACTGATAAGATCGCCATTCTAGGCAGACCATATTGCTCGATTTTTTCTTCAAACAAAAAATAAAATATGTATGACACTTTTAAATATGTATGTACATATACCTTAAATGCATTTCTCGTTAAGATAAGCTGGAAGAGTGAGAGCGTACGAATCAAAGTAATAGTCTTTATATAGTTTGCACCCCGGCTTTTGTTTCTAATCCATAGGGGATCAAAAATAATTTGTCAATGCAATTGTAAAATAACATTTTTTTCCTTAATATATTTTTATTTCGCGTCATAAAAAGTATGATTCCTGTCTGGAACAAATTAGGCCGTGTCTGGAATTACATTCATGCACAATTGCACATCTAAATGATATTTATATATATTCTCATTCTTTCTTACATATCTATTCTTACATCTACACTAGGTAACGTGAGTATCTTGAAATTAAAAAATCGTCGTTGTTTTGATTATTGGTCGTATCTCAGATTTTTTCAAAGTTATGATTTATTGCATAGTGAAGAGAAAAATATCCTTATTCAGCATACTTTATCCATAATCGCAATAAAAAATATTTTAGCCGTTTAATTTTTTTTTTTGATAAGTATTATCTCATTTGTTGTTATTTTGTATTCTGGCGATTTATCGATAACATTTTCATATAAAGGATATCTTCTTATTATAGATTATGCCTTTTGGTGAATTTTTCTAATTTTTTGATATAAGGTAGTTCTTGACTTCCTGATTAAAAGGGCGTTACAAAATAACAGTTTTCCACTTTTTAAGAAAAAAGTTTTATTTGAAAATAGGTCTGCATATGCTTATTTTTCGATATACAAGGCGACCAAGGTTTACAATATCCGAGAACAAATCATTTGAAAACCTATATTTATATAAATATTTTTTAATTTTCGGAGGTACTGTACTTTGAATTAAAAAAGTTTATTTTGTGTCATCCTGTTTTCCGCATGTTTATTTAACACCCTGCATCAAAATCTGGTGATAGGATGAAGTTGTGATAATGACGCCTTTTCATCAGGAATGGTGAATATCAAAAAAAGTGACGGAAAGCCATTTGCCGTAAGAACATTTTGCAGAATGTCGCCATGATTCTGAAGCGTTGTCAGACGCCGGGTCGTATGATCTAAAACTTGTGTTTAAAAAGTAAGTTAATAACAATTTTATGGTAAATTTGTCGCCCAAAATTAGAATAAGAAACATAAGAATACATGTTATTAGAAATACTCAAGAACAAACAAAAAATAAAACATGTATGACACTTTTAAATATGCATGTACATATACCTTAAATGTATTTCTCATTAAGATAAGCTGGAAGAGTGAGAAAAAGTGAAAAAATAAATAATAACAGAAAAGAGATAACGTATTAGAACTTACAAAAACATTAATGAAGAACAGTTCCAAATGAATCTGTTAGATGAGAAATGGTTGTCCGAATCTACGAATGTAGACGTCCTAGCTTTATTAGAAACTTTGCTCAAAACTTTAAATAAACATGCACCACTGGAAGCGAAGTACCGAAATATATAAAGAATGAGTATAACATGGTGGACATTGGAAACTGAACAAAAAATGCATGAAAGGGATAGATTTTACAAACAGGCAACATAGAAAATGATTGGAATTAATATAAACAACAAAGAAATAAAGTATATCTTTAATAAGAAGTCAAAGACAAAAAGAACTTGATGAAAGTATCGATCAAAAGAAATATCAACCTAAGGAGATGTGGAAACCATTAAAAGGGCTAATCAACGGAGACAAGAGAAGTTGTACTGTTAAAAAAGTGATATTTGATACAAAATGGTAACAAAAGGATAACAGAAAATTTTAACACCTTTTTCTAGACATAATCAGAGATCTTTTCCTGAGGGCAATAAATGAAAGTCTAATATCCGGAATTTTTCCTAAACACTGGAAGACATCAATGACAATTTCTATAGAAAAAGTCAACAATACAAATAAATGTGAGAAATTTCAAGCTACTAATATGGTACCTGTCTATGAAAAGCTTTCGGAAATGGCAGTAAATGAACATTTTCTTCATGATGTTAAAATTAATAAAATACAATAACAAATTACAAACAGAGTTTCGACATAGACATTCTTATGAAAGTGCATTACAAACTGTGTTATATAACTGGAAAAATGCTCTGGATAAATTAATAATTGGTGTACTTCTAGACACAGTCTTGAGAATATTGAGAATTATAATATTCCATCATTCGCAGATGATGAAATAATATATGTTGTGAGAAAGGATGTAAATGAAATTGTAAGTCCTTTTAATTCAGAATTTTATTTAATTTCCAAATGGTTATCTAAAAATGATCTGTATGTCAATATAAGTAAAACTAAATGAATGTTGATCAAGAGTAAGTTAAATAGGGCAGATACTTATAACTAGTAGATGTTTTATTGAACAACACAAAAGTTGTTTATCTCACAGCATGCTATTTATATATCAAGCAAGGTATCAAAAAAGGTAATTTATTAAGTAGAATAGGAACTTCACAGAGGCTTCCAGATTATGTATTTAAAAACTATATTCCTCATTTTAATTTCTGTGCAACTATCTTGTTTTTGTTTTCTAACATGGAGTTGGAGTTATTGCCAAGAGGCAAAATAAAGCTATGAGTAATATAATACTATGCTCATACTAGCAGAAAATATATTCTTGATAAATTAAAATTACTCAGTGTTAAGAAGGTAATTACTTTAAATATTTAAATATTTGTATATAAGGTAAAAAATAAATTAGTTCCTAAACATTTGTTGAACCACTGTACATTTGTAAGAGATATAAACAAATATACGGTTTGCACAAATTATAGTCAAAATAGTATATTTCATAAAGATTTGAATTTATATAATATCTTGCCTCAGTTTATAAAACAGATGCTAGATTTAAACGTGAATGTAGAAAATATGTTATAACGAATAGAGATAGTTTAGGGTTATTAAATGGAAGATTAAGATTTGTAAGATATATTTAATTTATTTATTTGTGAAGCTATATTGTAGTTGAGATGTAAGTTGTTAGCTATAAGCTATTAAATATAGTTATTAAGGTATGAAGGCTAATAATAGCCGTTAATAAGGCCTTATTCCTTATAAAAGCCGTAGTGCCTTCAACGTTTAATGTCCTACTAAGTAAAATATTTTTTTTTTCAGAAAATTTTAGATTTAATAATATATAATTTAAAATTTTAATTTAATTATTTCTTATTTAACTGACTTTGACATAATGTCATTATATGTCAATAATAAACAGGTCGGACATTAAATATATTATTATTATTATTTTAACACGTTCTTCATAAAACCCATGGCATTTATACATATTTTTTAAATTACACTAGTTAATGGAGAGTGACAGGGATTCAGATGCGCCGTTAACTGTCTATGTGAAAAGAGCGAAAAACATATTGTTCGAGAATTGTTACACCCAGAATCTAATCAGAGGACAATGACTGGACAAAAAAATAGCGATTTAGCATATATAGAAAAGAAAGAGAAAAAAAATCAGAAAAATAAAAGATACTTGCAAAAGTCAGACCCAATATAAGCAAGAAATTTTAAATGCTGTATTTGCCTTACAGCTAGTGATATATTCACCAGCCTCTACAAATTCCAAAGTATTTTATAAAAACAGTAATAACAATTTTACTCTTTACAACCTGTAAACAGAATATTGTAATTGTTATATTTGGCATGAGGTTGAAAGTCGAAGAGGCTCCTCTGGTGTATTCTCATTTATACAAGAAACTGATGACAGTAAACAAACCGTAAATCTTTTTTGTGGTGGCTGTAGCGGCCAGAACAAAACTATCATTGCGGTTATGATGTTAATTTATTTAATTTATAATAGCAAAGAATAAATGATGTGTTCCTGAGGTTTTTTCACTTAAAGAAATCTGGTGAAATAATTATTTATATTTAGTTCAGCTCAACTGACTCCAATAATTCGTCTTGTCAGACGAAAAAAACCGTACCGTAATTTAGTTATTCTGATTTTAAAGATTTCGAAAAGAAATTACAAGAAATACGAATATTAAGTATTAAGACAGATGATAACAAAAAATAATGTAGTTGTCAGAACAAAAATACTATCATGTTGATGGTAATTTATTTTCTTTCTAACAGCAAAAGCATAAATAATGTGTTTCTGAGATTTGTTATGTTATATAATATCACATGCCTTTAAGAAATCTGGTGAAATATTTACTCCAGCTCAACTGATTCTAATAATTCGCCTTGCCAGCCGAAAAAAAACCGTATAAAGTGACAAAGTTTAATTATTCCGATTTGAAAGAATTCTATACAAATTCACAAGAAATTAGAATATTGAGCATTAAAATAGACAATACCAAGAAAATAAACTGGACAGAAATAGAAAGAATGAAAGTATACAAACAATATTTAGAGAAAGTTTACTTTAAACCTAGCCATAACGACAACGTGTAAGATCGCTGACATTAAAGATAAACAATTGTTTAAAAAAATGTGTGTTGCCAATTCTTAATAGAAGTCCAAATAAGATATCTTTGGAAAAATATAGGGACTTAAACTTGTTATCTACATCAGATACACCTATAATAAGAAATTTGGAACCTCATTTTTTTTGAAAATTTGAATAATCAAATCTGAATACGTCTAAAATTGTGTATTGTTTCGAATATTAAGATTTTGCTAAATTATGTTACTTCGTTCTTGCTTTAAATATGTTATTTAATTAGTTATTACTTTAAAAACACGTTTTTCTCAATTTATTTAATGCATCCATTTATTATTCTGGCGTTGATTGTATCTCAACAAAAGTTTTAAAATATATATATATATATATATATATATATATATATATATATATATATATATATATATATATATTCCCAACATCAATTTGCTCTGCCACTGACTTTATGAAACATCACAGAAACAAACGCATATTAAGAAAAAACAATCCAGAGTTGTCGTTATAATTATAAAATTTTAGACTTTAATAAAAACATTGTTATTATTCTCCTGAATATTTAAAATATCTGAGATACGACCGACGAAATGTTTCCGTATAGCTCTTCTCTTTAACTCGAATATTCGCTCTAAATGAAGGGAATGTCCCCATACTAATCTTGCATAACATTTTAGAATAAACTAAACCAAAATAAGCTGTTCGAAGTGATGTCTGCTACACACAACTTGATAAATTGCGCAGTACAAACAGGGAGCTCCTTAATTTACCTAGAGATTGTATCTCAAAGCATGTTAGGGATCCAGGTTCACTCCCAAAAATCTCATGTATAGTGTACTTATTTTCATTAATAGTTCCAATATCTTTAAAAAAAAATACGTTTGTTGTTTCATCTAAGTTTAAGACTAGTAAAACAATGACTCTAACTAGCTAGTAAGACTTAGAATAACAAATATGAAATATCTTTGTAACGTCTTAATTTTATAATTTAATAACATGTTTTTTATACTTCTTTATACCTTGTCTTTTAACTTATGTTATACCGGAGAGTTAGTAGCGTGCTACACGACATGGTGGAAGCACCCTCTATGACAATATATCCCTTACTTGATAATTTTAATGTAAAATGGAGCTTTTCACAAATCATAAAAAACAATACTTCGCACACACAAATGTAATAGTGATATAAAATCGGTCTGATAATAGCTAAAATATTTTTTTTGTCATATATATTTGTTGACTGGGTGATTTTCAAAACGAGGCCAAATGCTCGATTTTTATAATATGTCCCCTCCCGCGCTCGGCACTGTTTAAAATTACAAAGTTGGCAATTTAATTTGATCCAAAATGTATTACATCAATGCAATGACCAAATGTTACGTAAAAAATCTAATATTATTAATTTATTAATTAATATATAAATTGGTATGTATACCCATCTGATTTCCCGGCAAAAAATTATTCTACTCTTAAGCCTAGTTTACATTGGAGCAGTAGAGTTCAGGCACATTTTTTATCAAAATCCTCTACTAATTTCACCAAGGAGACTGTTTCTCATAAAGCATGTAGTACAACATTTTCATCATATTACTGCAAAAAAATACTAACAGCTGTAAGTGCCTTGCTAAAATTATTTAGAGAAAGAAACAACAAGACTAAAAAGAAAATAGGTTAGAGAGCAGGTTAAAAATTGCGCTAAGACGTCAGCAAACCTAACAGATATAGCTACAGAAGATACAGAAGAATTTAAAATGTATTAAGTGTATGAAACCCGAGAATTTTTAAACTTTGTTACTCCGCGTATCATAATAATAAGACATTATTAACAAGTACTATACCATCCCATATTGTGCTTATCGACACTCGACTGCTCTACTCTTTTATCACAAACCTGTTTACACTGGTAATGTGATGGAAATCGTGGGTGGAATGGAGACTGTGGACGAAGAATAGTATAGTTGTGTTTTCACATGTGCTATAAGCACTAGCATCATATTTAGCACTCTAGGTTTACTATCCTAAAATGTTTACAATATGCTAGTAGCATATTGGTACACACTCTACACTTGGTCTACCACTAAACCTACCAACGTAAACTAGGCCTTAGAAGTTAAAAATATGAAAACTCTTTTAGATCATGTTAAATAATGTCTTAAAAATTATTCTAATATTAAATTATGTCTTAAAAATTATTCTCCTTAATTTCAAGAGAACTTTATAGACTATAATTATTCCAAGACAATATATCCAAATTCAAATAAACAACAAAAAAATCATATTCCCCAGTTATAAAAAATATTCTTACCCCTTCCTGTGCTCGGTATACATCCCGGATGGATGTTAGGCTGTGAAGGCTCGGCCATATGCTGCGAAGGGTCCACTAAAGCTATAAGATTGTTGGCCATGAGGTTATTATTGATTAAGGTCTGAGTGGTATCCATAGAAACTTCACCGAGACCATTGACGGACATACCGTTGACCATATTGACTGCGTTACGAACACCTTGAGCATCTAACTGACTCCAGTAACTCTCGCTCGGAGAAACATTTGATACACCTAAAATAGGTCAAAAATTACAGGAAAATAAAATTATTATGATTGTCAATTTACATTATAATTTGATATGTAGATTACATCAATTAATTATGGAATATTTAAAAATTCAGATCAATTTCAATTACTAGTAATTTTTTAAATTGTAAACTGATTTTCTCTTAAGTTTAAGTAATCTCACAAAAAAATTTTCATACAGGATGAGGTATAAAATTTAATTACTTATATGTTTTATAAAGTGTAAGTTGGCTACGCAGCAAAAACCAGCTACAGAAAACTTTATAGTGCCTCAGTTAGAGCTTATCTATAGTAACTATTGGCAAAGATTTTCTGTAGTCTTTAAAGTATAAAAAATACTGGTATGTTAGGGTAATAGTATATGCTAAATTAAAACGTATCAGTGGTGTTCCTACATTTCTAGAATTATCTGTACACATAGCCACTTTATCATTTAAAATTAAACACTCCATTTATTTTTGCTGCAATCCATTTTTCGCATTCCATTCATTACAATCTCAAAATATAATTACTGATGTTGTATGTCAAACTGAAGAGTATGGAAAGTTCTTTTTTTTTAATTATTGAGTGACAATAATCTCTCAAAATTACGTAATTTTAGAGTTTACTATGGGAAAATGTATTAAATGGTAACGGAATAGGAAAATATTAGATATTTTAATTTTATTAAACAATTTAAACAGGCATAAAATGTGTAATAGAATTAGATAAAAGATTTTTTTTATATAATATATGGGCGAATATTATTATAATAGATTCTTAAAAGTGGTTTCAATAATGAGTTACTATAAATCCTTTTAAATTTATGAATGTAGAAAACTCGGCAGTGCCTTTCCGTTATTTATAAAATGCCGGATATCCACATAACATACAATACCCTAAATTTTAAAACTCTGCGATCATACTTAACAGATACAGAGAAAATTGACAATTCTGCTAACTCAAAATTGAAATTTACATGTACCTAGACTTTGTCTCATCCTGTACAAAAAAGCCTTTTGACACATTAGTTGCCCTGATCTTAGTTCTAGAATGAATTGAAAAAAAAATGAGAACATCGGTTTACAAGTAATAAAATTACGAGAGATTGAAACTGATTTACATTTTTAAATATTCTAGTACTATAAAGGTTTTTTAATTAATTAAGAAAACGAGCAAGAATTATTTACTTGGGTATTTTTAAGTTGGAAAATAAAAATAAATTAGAATATTTAGTCTTAAGCATTCACGAATTATATATGTATATATATAAGGTATCCCAAATAAAGTGGCCCATTAGAAGTTTCTCGAGATCGAAATACGATAGCAATTTGAAATTTGGGTTGTGGCCATAAGACACCTTGATCTTTATTTTCAAAATATTTTTGACAATCCAGGGTTGTCAGATTACCTAGATCCAGATATGAACTTTGGTTTTTTTAAATGAGATACCCTGTATATTATTTCATTTTTGGTTTCTTCATAACAGTTTAAAAGTTTTTTCTGTAGTATATAGTATACCTATCTCGTGCCGTTTTGATAATAAAAATTATTTTTTTTATCAATTTAGCAACAAACAGGTCTGAACAAAAAACGTTTTTTTTTTCGTTACCACTCTAAACGGCAAACTTAAATTTCGGATACGGTTCCTTATTAGGCTGTGGTATCATAATATGATACGAGACTTTAGATGTCACATACAGGGTGTTCACAAAAAAATGAGTTTTTCATAGAACATAAAAGTAAAGATTATTACTAAACATTTTAAATGACACACCCTGTATTTTATTACTTTTTTAAATTGGGGAATCAAATTACTATACAATGACATTAGGTGTTTCAATACTTATCTTCGATAGTTTCGGACCTATAACGAAATATATAATAATTTCTTTTATTAAAACTTTTTTTCGTAGTAGACTGACCGCGTCGGCATCGTCCATGGAACTAATTTATAAAAAAAAACAAATACTTTATTACCTACATAACTAATAATAAAAATTAAAACTACGAATTAAAACAAACAGATTAGGTATCTAATAACTAAATTGTTTGAAATGCCCTCCGTTGGCTCCTAAACACTTACGAATCGCGGTAATAACATGATCATTTATAGCCTTCCTGTTTTCTTCTCCATCTATAAAATTTAGGGCTGCTCTTATCCTATTTTCCAGATCTTCCTTAGGAGATTGTGATTGGCGTCCTATACATAATTTCTTTGATCTTACCCCAGGCATAAAAAACGAGCGGGGTAAGATCTGGAGACCTCGGAGACCATTTCCAAGGGCCTTCTCAACCTCTCCATTTGTCTTCGAACATGTTGAATAAATTGAATTGAAAAAAAAAATTCTTTCTCTAAAGAAATGGGGATTTTCGTCAGTGGCGGCTTATGGGTATAAGAACGGGTGAAGCGTACGCAGCTAGACGGATGCGCCGCAGGTGAAAATTTTTCTGGGTGCCACGCCCAAAATGGCTATTTTTTAA